>JARFJB010001195.1:442500-502500 GCA_036346205.1 Vesta saturnalis | reverse complement strand
ACACTAACTGAAATAATATTAACTTCATTTGTCCACAGTAGGTCAAAAATCTACCTGCGATCCTTCTTCCTTCCGGAACGGAAGCCTTTGGTTTAAATTAAAAGGGTTGTTTTATTTTAATACAATAAAGCCTAACCCTTACAGAAAAACTTACCTGCTAGCATATGTTATGTTATTATCCAAGCCATTTTCTAAGGCGTTAACATAATAGTAAAAGTGTTAAGTACAAAACTACGTTATAAATCGAAAATTTTTAAACTCAATAATGTAGTCTTATTTTAAACGTACATTTAGAAAGCCTATCACATTTCCCTTTTATTTTATATATCCTTTTGCATGCATACTGGCCTACCTACCTAACCCAAATTCAAATATTCAAATGTCACATTATACAATCGTCAAAATATACATTGAGGGTTAGTAAAATACTTTTGGTTAAAAAATGATTTGACCAAATATATTATATAGATTGGTATAGTTAATCCTTCTTTGGCAAAAGGGATTGCGTAACCTTTTTGCAGGTATACGAACCCTATATTCGCATAATTTCAAGCACATTATAATAATTTTACATATGGCTCCAACACATTCAGCACAGCTGTTAAACTTACCGTAAATGAAAATGTAGCTTAAATAACAACTCTGAAATTCAGAACATCCAAATCAAAGCTTTTCAGAACATTTAAACCAATATTATCATAATTTCATTACAATTTTTATTCAATGAAAAATACTACAATTTTTAATTTGTAAATTTTTTCAAAAAAAAAAAATAGTTATTTATGATCCTAGGCAGTAAAGTTGTACTTGTAACAAATGTGGAATTTAGCTGCAGAAGTCTGGTGAAGCCAAGGAAATAAAATACATGTGTTGTAAAAACATACTTCATTGCAAAGGCTCATATTATATGTATAAATAGGAAGTGATTGCATTTGATACATACACAGAGAACTGCTATATAACTAAATGCATAAAGTTTTCTGTTTACGTTTTATTTGGAACTCGCGCGCTGTTATATTCCTTGGTACTTTGTAACAAATTTGTCGTTTAGCATTCAGACATTCCACGAAAAAAGTAAACCACACTGGAAAATTAAACAGAAGCTAATCTAAGCCGTTTAGGCAAAACTTCGTAAATTAAGCTTTTTTTTCAAGAATCAAGCAATTTAAGAGTTTTTGTCACAATTTCAATTTTTTACATTACTCTCATGTATGGTTTTTAATTATTATTTATGAATTTTCAAATTATAACCAAGCAGGTGCTCGCCATAATTCGTTAGCGTGCGCGTGTGCGTGTGCGAGGGGGGTGCGTGTGTGCATGTATGCGTGTGAGCATGTGTGCGTGAGTGCGTGCGTGCATCCAGAACGAAAACACCTAGGAACTTAAAATTTTGTGTTTAAGCTTCTATTCACTTCGCTTGGGGCTGATTAGATTTTGGGAGAAATCCAGCGACGGAGAAGGGGGTTATTAGCGCAGTTTTTGGTTTTATCAAATATTTCTAAAACAGCTGCATATTTCAAAGATAAAAAAATACCTAGATATGAACCTTAAACATATAGCATTTAAGTGTTAGTTAGGAAATTTTAACATTTAATTTTCTAAGAAAAAGTGTAGTCATATTTTTTAATGAAAAATGAACTTTTCTTTACAAACTTTCTTAATATAACGCAACGTAAGTCTAAAAATTAATTAAATGTGATTGAAAATGGTTAAACTGTATTATTGATATATTATAGGGCGGCCCAAGTTAACATGTATTTCTGTGTAGTTTTAAGCGTTATTCTGACATAAATTATTGTTTTTGTTTCTACAATGCTGTCGTTCGTTATGAACGTGTAAAAAAGAGATTGCATAGTTATCCTAAAAATTATAATTAAAAGTATTTCATTTCTTTTAAATTTTTAAGTTAGCATCTAAATGTCTATTAACCTCTGTCTAACATGAAGTTTTAAACGTCTGTTTGACATAGATTATTGATTTTGTTTTTACAATGTTGCCTATTTTCGTAATGAACTTATAAAAGAGGTTGCACAATTATCCTAAAAAAAATGTTATTCAAATTATTTCAGTTTTTTCCATTTCCATTTTGTAGGTAGAAAGATCGTATGTTGTTCCACACCAGATATTTTGCTGAATATATACATATGTAGGTATAGAAGCTTATGCAACTGACTTTTTTCACATGATTAATTTTATAAGAAAATGTGTGGACATAGTTTTTAAAGCAAAATGTTAATGTTTATGAATGTAAAGTTAGTATCCACCATAAATCCAGAACTAATTAAATAAAAATAATTGAAAATTAACTGTTTTATCGATATTTATCGACATATTTTGAAATTAGCATCTAGATTTCAAATATAATAACCTATATAGAACGTAATCATGAAGATTACTTATAATGTCAATGTTTGATACGTAAATTTATTGATTAATTTTATAAGAAAATGTGTAGTCATATTTTCGTAAAGAACTATTATAATTTTTAATATAAAATAAATCTAAATCCTAAATAAAATTAATTGAAAATTACTTTCATGTTCTTATCGATATTTACCGACATTTTGTAGGATGGAAGCATCTAGATTTCTATTAACCACTACCATGAAGTTTTAAATGTCTGTTCTGATATAATTATTGATTTGGTTAAGTTGTCTATTTTCGTAATGAACCTATTATAAATTTATGTAATATAATTATCCTAAAAAATGTTATTAGAAATGGATTTCATTTCTTTTAAGTTTCCATTTCGTAGGATCGGAAAGGTCATGTTCAAAGATTTTTCTGAAATTAGTGAACAATGTCGGGGTCCGTTAGTCAATTGTTCAGGTTGAAATATTTTTAGAAATGGATAAAGTTCTCGAGGCTCGGAAAGCAAAATGAAAAAGTCAAAATGACAATGCGAAGGTACCGAGTCAACATTACAGAAAATGGGGAGTAAAGAGATTTGGTAAGACAAAATGAAACGCTATATGATATTGATAATAAAGGAAGCATTTGCTTATGGCAAACAACTGTATCCAGCAACTTCCAAAAGAGTAAATTCTATAATTTAAGGCCTAAACATGTGTTACTATCTTCAGATATGCCACATAATATTTGTGTGCATAAATACTTTACTCTTTTAATTGAAGCAATATATTTGTTAGTTTTCCCGACTCTTGTATTAAATTGTTAGAAAAAATTTACTGTGATATAACAAACGAAATGTGCAACTGTTGCAGGAGTTTGAAACCGATTTGAGCTTTTTTTTTCTCTGTTTCACAATATGTTGATATGGATAAAATTATTTACAATGTAAACAATGGCAGGATATTAATTGCCACCCTCAAATTGTTAGCGTAGAGGAATCACATCGGACTGCAATTAATAGTCTTGAAAAACAATCAAACAAATTCAAAATTCATTTTTATGTAAAAAGGGACCAGTTGCTAAAGGCAGGCGTTGGCTCTAATGAAGACGTGATTCATGTTGAATTTGCTACCACAAGATTAAATACAAGCGGTCCATTTGTCACACAAGCAAGTCACAATTTTTTCATGTGTTACCTGGTTATCTGACTCGTCAAAATCATTCGCCATCATTAGTGATAACTTGACCCATAGCAAATATGCCGTCTACGTTTTCAATAGATTATAAGAGCGCTACGCGATAATTGTAAAGACAGATAAAAATTTTTCTGACGGTTGCGCTGACCAATTCTAGAACAAATTTAACCTATCAAATTTATGTTTTTTTGCGACGGATTTCGGCATGACCGCGAATTGGAATTTTTTTATAACGTCCCATGGGAAAGGCGCAATGGATGAAATAGGGGACCAACTTAAAAGATTGGTGTGGATGGATGTGAAGTCGAGAAAATCATGCTAGAGAATCCGGATGACTTTTGATAACATGCCAAAACCAAAGTGGATACTGTGCATGTAATGCTAATTACCAAAAGTGAAAAATTTGGAACATGGAACTGTGGCAGGACCCGTAACAAACAAAATACACCCACGTACCACACAAAAATAAAAATAAAAAACACCGAACGCGTTTCAATAGCTAAGGTATCATCATCAGCTGTCGACTGGGACGAACTAAAGAAATTTCTAGTATATGTACCAACAACGAGTAACACTTCGTTGTTTATCTGGTGAAAGTGAAACTTAAAGTGAAAGTTATGAAAGTTTAATCAGTTCTGAGTAGCCTAAAGGTCCTTGATCGTCATTATTCATTAAAATTTGTTTGTTTTTAGAGATCTCTAAACTTTCATAACAGTTCGTGCTTTATCTAAAACATGACTTCTATCAAATATGTGTAGGGCTACGGCAGACTTGTCCCAACATATTTGATATGAGCTAAATGTCCTTTAAAGCGAATTTTGATAGGTCGTTTAGTTTGCACCACATATATTTGTTCACGGTTTTTACAATTAATTTTATAAATTCCCGGCCTATCCTGCTTATCCACTTGATCTTTTGGATTGCAGTAGTTTGCAAACTACTATCTGAAGTAGTGACTGTTTTCAAATTAATTTTGGAAAGGATTTTAGATAGACAAGATAGTTTTGTAACTTTACGTACTTTGTTTCTGTTTGTTCTCTAGCGTTACCTAATGTAGTTACATACTCAATCCTCATCCTATGTGTTTGTTTCCTAGCTATATTCATAACCACTTCATCTCAGACTCATTGTATTCAGCAATTTCATTAATAGTGCACAATTCTTTATTATAATTTTCAACCGAAAGAGAAAAATTAAGCAATCTGTGAACCAAAAAATTAATAGCCCCGAATTTATGCAGTCTGCAGTGATCCATCGATAAATCGTTTGAATTTTCACTACGTCATACAAACGAACTAAGGTTTCCAATGACTCTTATATTACATATGAAAACCTGATCAATATCGTCCATTGACTAATTATTTTGCATTGTTCAGCTCAGCGCACCTCGGCAATTCCGTTACATGCTAAACATATTTTTCTCAAACCACCTAAATAAGACGCTATATTGTGACAGTATTTCGTACCAAGAGTGGCTGATTTCAGAATTCTTCGGTGTATCCATGGTAACTGTACAAATAGTAATTTGACCTTCACGAAATATCAACTTCGTGTGAATGACGTTCATGGGATACCATTACTTCAATAAATACAATTTTAAGATTTCCTTAATGTTCATCATAAACGACGTCTTCAATTATAAATAAGTATTGTTATTTAGTATAATTTTGCTGTTTACTTTCGTTTTAAGCAAGTGTAAGTTTATTTATATGTTTTGAGTGTGTATCTTCTGTGAACAGGTATCGATGTTTGCTGTCGCCGGTGGCACCATCTATCTTCACATTATTTCACTAACATCTGTCACATTTGAATTAAATTTATAGAGGTAAAATCCAATGAATATTAATTAAGAACTACACGACAATTTTTTTTTTCACTAAAAGGTAGAATAATACTCATTTTGTATAAAATGAGTATTATTCATGTCTGATACTGCTAGCGATATAAAAGGGGTTCTCAAGCAAGTAGTGAACTATAAATAAATGACTTAATAAAAACACAAAAGTGGCTGGAGAATTCGTATGAAAAATACATTTTCGGGACTCGGAAGATTGCTGGACGCGTCGTCCTGCAACTTTGTGCCTCGTCCCGAAAATTAACATTTTTGTACTAATGAAACAAATAACTATCTGTACAATTTTGAAGTATACCTGAAACAATTACAATGGAAAATGTGTAATGGAGCTTTTGAATAATCAGGTTATGCGTCAAATGTAGAAGATCACTTTTTATTGTAAACTAATTAACAATATAATTTTATTATATTATTTATTATAATTAACACCGAATGCGAGTTTCGCAAAATACTGGACGCAATGCCTATCCTAGCCGTGCTAAGATAGAAGATCACGCTCTCAACCCGCTGTAACTAGACATAATGCTTGTAAATGATGTATGTGAAGAGAAGAAATTATTGGTAGATTTTTACGAAGCAATGAGTCATAAAAATTACAGTACTTCTGTCCATAATCACTACTTAAACTTAAATATTTGTCAAAGCATGAGACGATATTTTTCGTCCAATCCCACTGAAATTTCAGTGTAGAAGCAGCTTCTTGTGGTGGGACATTCTCCACTATGCCTTTTGGTCTTTATGCCCCTTCGTAATCATTGTAAGGTAGTAAACATCTGCATTTATTGTTGGTTCCTATTCCATGGTTTTCCGTCTTTTCCAAAACATTTACATTTTGTTTGAATACATTTATCTGTAGCACTAGTTAAGCAATCGGTTTGAAGCCATATTCAAATTAAACAAGTCGTCTTATCATAATACAGTATAACTGATTATAGTAGGCTGTTAAAAAAAACGATTTGTCAGATTTCAATCAAAACTAACTCTTCGTTTATTGGGTTTTGAGGGTTTATTGAAGCAAAATGTCAGCAAAATTAACTTTACAAGAAAAAATCGAAACAGTCCTCATAGTTGGTAACCTACGGAGAAAATCTGTTATTTTTAACGAAAGACACAATGATAAGAGTATTTCTCATGCAACTGTAGGAAATTTAATTTCCAAATTTAAAGCTACAGGATTTGTTGAAAATAAATGTAAGAAAGATCGTATATGAAGAGTTAACTACGATGAAAATCAGTTGCTTATTATGCTATCTGTATCCTATAAGAAAATCTACTGTGAGCTAATAAATTTCATCCGTACAAACCGCAATGTATTCATAAACTCCAAGAAAGAGATTTTATTTCAAGATGTAATTTCTCGGCCTGGTTTCGAGGTATGTTCACGTCTAATGGTGCTGTATCGTCCCAAAATTGTCGGTGGTAGAGCACTGAAAATCCTCATTTGATAACCGAATTCCGTGACCAGTATTCGTTTAAGACCAACGTATGAGCTGGTATGCTTAACAACAAAATAATTGAACCTAATTCTTTTCGAAAGACTTAAAATTCAGTGATTTATTACGAATTTGTGAATAATCAAATTTTGGGTACTTTACATCAACTTCCTTTAAATATTCGAAGTAATTTACGGTATCAGCAAGACGGTGTTCCCTGTCATGGTACCAGATTAGTTACGGAATACCTTGAAACAACATTTCAGGGACGTTAGATTGGAAGATATTCTGAAAATCATTGACCAGCCAGATCAACTGATCTTACACCCTCAACTACTTTCTTTGGGGTTATCTAAAAGAAATTGTATGTAATGAAAGACCGTTTGAAATCGTTGAGCATTTGGAAAGAGTTCTCATGCAGAAAATGTACGAAATACACGCTATGATGCTTCAAAATGCAGTAAGAGATCTTCGAAGGAGAACTGCTGAAATTAACAAACCAGTTTTAATTTGGAATATTACTCGTAATTTGAACTATGTTGTTGATTTTTTACATTCCTACCTATGTTATAATATAGTCCTAAGAAAAAATAATATAAAAAGGAGTGGTGTACAGAAAAATGGAAAATAACTGTTAAGATGTTGGGACTTAATTCTGGAAAATCCTACAGCAATGCCAGCAATAAATTAGTTGCTCCAAGAACTTTGAAACTTCCGTGTGGTAAAAAATGTAGGTTAGACTGTCCACTCAAGACCAATGAAGAAACACGACTTGAATTGTTTAAAATCTTCTGAGAATCAGCCCTTATAACTCATCAAAGATCGTTTATAGACCGCCATATGGACGAAGTTTCTCGCAAGCATAAAAAGTGAAATACCGTAACCAATTGATCTGCCATCAATGTCTTTTATTTTTTAATTGATGAACAGCGTCTAAGAGTATGCAAATTATTTTTTCGAAATTTATTGGCTATCACGGACAGAATGATTCTAACGACTATAAGCATAACCAACTATGGATTCCTAAGTTTATGCCTCCGTGGGAAGCATGGGCATAAAAAAACATTAGTACCGTGTAGAAAACTCCATCCGAACGTATAGTGAAAGTTGTTCTCAAGATAGAATCGCACTACCTGCGCACAAGAGAGCATATTGGCGGAGGTCTTAGCATTGCAATGATGTACCAGGAAACATAACTATGTGTAATAGAATTTTAACCACGAATGGAATGCAGACTTTTGATCCTAAAAAGACCAGTGTGCGTTTTGTGAAGCATACTAGAACGCAAAGACATGGCTGAGAAATAGGAATCTCGCAAACAGAAAGGGGAAGACAAAGAGAAAGCTCGACTAGGACTGCTTGTTTCAATTTGGAAGCTGTGTTTCCAACACCTTGTGGCGAGGAATCTGTATGTAGGTTGGAAGGTAGCAAGAGAGTCATGAAGTAAGATCCAATTTATATTCCACAACAGTGGATTCAGATTGTTCGTACACCAAAAAGAAGCCTCCGCTTTACAATGTAGTGGAAATGCCATGGAAGATTTTATAGATATTAAAAGCGTATCCGAAAGTGTGGGAAACAGTTTTTCCGCTGATGAAAGATGGAACAAAGTTCTATAGAGTTTTAATTACACAGTTGCACCTTCAAAAATACCGATCGATTAAGGACATACAAGCAGACGCAACGCAATTAATACACCAATATGTAACGAGTGTTCTGAACAGCACGACTACCGACACATAATCTAACACGAGGGGAACATCGAGTATTACAGAATCTAAAAAACGATACGCAAATTGTAATATTACCAAACCATAAAGCAAACGCAACAGTCATCATGGACAAAGCTGACTGCAACGAGAAAATAACACCTGCATTTTTTCCACTAAATAAGAGCTATCGTTTATTCACTAATTCAAAAACCAAAATTTCTAAACTAAATAAAACAAATACCGTTTATAAAATACTCTTGTAATAAGATTATATACTGGTACTACATTACAACCGTTAAAAAATAGAATTTTGCAACACTAAAGCGACATTAATTTAAAACCAAATTGTACGGCTTTGGCAAAACATACTATAGATTTAAAACATTCTTTCGATTTTAACGCGGTTAAAATTTTAGATTTAGTTAATAATTATAAGACACGGCTCATTGCGGAAATCTTATTCATCAAAATTAATAAAAACGTATGTAATAGCAAAAAAGATATACAAGATTTACCAAATTGTTACGATTCCATTTTAAAAAATTTATAAATACAGTATGTTTTGATTTAGTTACATGAAATATGTCATTATAAATTTCAATTTGTCATTCTGAAGAAGATATTAAACTATATCGAAATATAAAGAAAATGTTTATTGACTAAATAACCAATAACTTACATATTTGTGTAAATAATTAAAAAAATATATATATATATATATATATATATATATATATATATATATATATATATATACGTATACATATATACTAAGTGACATATAAAGAAGAACACCCAGTAATAATCAATTTATTTGAACAATTTTTGGTATACAAGTGTATTCGAGTTAGACTAGTAAACGATAAAAATTTGATAAAAATTAAACTGTTAACTTTTTCAAAAAAACTTAATAATGTGTTGCGCTACCACGATATCTTATCCACTCATTAACACGCCTGGGAATACTTCTAATGAGGCGATCGATTTCCTGCTGAGGTAGCTCATCCCATGCAATCTGTAACTCATGCGGCAGATCCACTAGAGTTTGTGGGGTGGCGTAAATTGAGTAATCTTCCCCCATAATATTCCAGACGTGCTCGATGGGTGAAAGATCGGGAGATCTCAGTGGCAAGGACAACAAAGCAACTTGATTGGCCTAAAAATTAGCCAAAGAAGCCCTAGCAACATGAGGTCGTGCGTTACCTTGTTGGAATGTGCTGTTGGGGATGGTCTGACCATAAGATACAATGTGGTGCTCTACGATCTCCTAGATGTAGCGCACAGCGGTCATGTTACCTCTAATGAAGACCAAAGGTGACCTACTTCCAATACCAATAGCGCCCTATACCATAACTCCAACTGTGTGGTGCACATGTCTTTCCACAGAAAATTGGGGCTCTTGTCTTTCACCACGCCGTGTTGTCACCCTTGCACGACCGTCATGCTTGCCCAAACACAATCTGGACTCATCACTCAAGACACTTGAATTCCATTCTTGGTCCCAATTCGCCAGTTCTCTACACCACGTTCGACGACCTCGTCGGTGCCCAGGAGTCAGTGGTAGCACAAAATGCGGATGGTATGAAAAGAGTCCAAAAGTTCTTATCCGGTGATAAACAATACCTAAGTCATCGTGATTCATATTAAGAGCGACGGCTTTTGTAATGTTTTTACAACGTCTTAAATGCACAAACTGTCCAAATCGTTTACATAATAAGATTTTAAGGTCTACGTAATGATTCAATTTAGTATATGTTTTTGAAAGAGGTTAAGGAAAAAACCGCTAAAGTAATATGGCTAAAAAATTGATCGTTTTTATCTTAACATAAACAAGCATATTCCCAATAAATGTTTACAAAAAATATTCATATGCATGTATTTCCATTTCTTCCGGGTCCATGATCTTATGTATTGGTAGGATTCGGTGATTCGGTTTCGAATAACGCGAATGAGAACAAGATTATTAGTGACTTGAAGATGGCAAATCAGTTTGCCAATATATACATATATATATATATATATATATATATATATATATATATATATATATAATATGTTTTTATTGCAAATAAGATTTATTTAAAAATAAATTATTACAATTAAAAACTGAGACCTCACTAACTATAAGTTAATATGAACTCTGAGTATTATTATCAATGCAGCATCTTTTATGACATCATTAATTTACTCAAGATAACTAACATCTCTAAGAATTGATAAATTACAATAATAACAAATATGAAAGTTTCCATGTGATAATATTTGATGATGCAATTAATATTTGATGTTTGACTATTGTTTACAGAATATGTTATACTATAGTGCGAGTCACACCGAGAATGCAGTGTGGCGGGGTATAGGCAATGTATTTGTAATGGGAGGCCGGCACACTGTGTTGCCGGTTGTCCGATGGCTGTGACAGGGTGGGCTCTGAAGTTATACAGTGTCACCAAAAAGTTGGACACAAATGAAAAACTTTTTTATTTTTTGCGAACGATACGTAAGAGTAAACTGCCCTTATTTTTGAAAAAATCGGAAAATTTTAGTTGAAAAAATCACTCAAAATTCTCAAATATGAATTTTTCAAGACGATCAAAATATCGTTAAACAATTGTATTAATTAGAAAGTGACTTACAATGCATTTACGTAATTTCACACCAAGCTTATGCGGGAAGATATCTTAATGAGTTTTTGATGTAACTGAAAAGTAAACAAACAACCCTAAATATAATACTGATTTTCAGTCTTGTTTGTGACTTATTATCGGTAACATGGAATTTAAGAAATTCAAACGCGGACAAATGCTCCAAGCAAGTGCGAAAATTATAATTTTCAATATCATTTGTCATTTAGTGAATGATGAAATATTTTATTTGTTTATAAATGTACAATTAATTCTCTTAATAGATATTTATATTAAGGCATACAGAAGATTATGGCTCGAGGGAATGTTAAAGCCCGACGCGAAGCGGAGGGCTTATATCTGAGACCATAATCAATTATGCCGTGGTACATAAATGTTTTATTTTATTTTGCACCATGAAACTGGAACAAAATATTAAAAAGATTCAGTATTTTGGCAAGTCTTTAAATGCAAATGCAGTGAAATAAAGTCGACAGTAGGCTAATTTGTTGTTACTAAGATACTGTGATATTGCTATTATATATCATGTCATG
This sequence comes from Vesta saturnalis, assembly GCA_036346205.1. NCBI lineage: Eukaryota > Metazoa > Arthropoda > Insecta > Coleoptera > Lampyridae > Vesta > Vesta saturnalis. Next base: position 490,774 of record JARFJB010001195.1, on the reverse strand, counting down.
TGTTTGCTGTCAATCATGCTGCTTAGCATCAATGACATTTCCGTGCTATAAAGACCACATTACGCCCGCATTTGGAGGCGTATAAAGAACATTATGGTGAATATGTTATTAATAACAATCAAATAAGATTATTAGTGACTTAGTAAGTATGGCAAAATTTTGTCTTGTATGTAGAACTGATGTAAATTCTAAATATAATGTTTACTATACATAAGAAAATTTGATCGATTTGATGCATTGTAGTTGCAAATACAGATATTAGAGGTAAACTTTATTTGATTTAATAAATTATAAATTTAATAATATTTTCTTGAACTTATTCGTTCATAACAAACTTATAATAAATTAATTTCTGTTTATTTTTCTTATAATGCCTGAAATAATTCTTTTGTAATTTTGAAATTTATTGTTTATTATTATTAATTATTGAAAACATTTAAACAAAGGGGAAGGTATAAACATCATCAAACTTCCAACAAGTTTTAGCGAATCTGTGAGAGCGGCGAAATTTGCCTGAGACCGGACTTGAGGTTTAACCGATCCCAGCATAACGACAACTCGCAACGTGTGTATAAGACTCCTCACTGCATTCTCAGTGTGAATTTCACTTTAGATATACATTATACGTAGAATATAACTATATATATATATATATATATATATATATATATATATATATATATACACGGAAGGAATTATTTATTTGGTTCATTGGTTATACAGATTGTATGTAAATTAAAATTTAAAAATACATACAGAAAGAAATTCCTCGATTGGGATTTGAACTCACGACCTTTGCTAGAGAATTGCGTTACCAAGTACGCTACCGAGGGAGCAAATCTCACTCGATTTAAACTTAATTTGTATGTATATTTTTCATACTAGTACTGATGTACACTAACTTTACTTCTTAATGATCACAGTCAACTTTTTGTACTTATGTAATGAGAGCCCGCAATTCGCTAAGTTTCACACATGACATGTACATGACTGATTTTAAATTTATTTGCGAATGCAACATCCATAGAAAAGTACAGAAGGAATTATTTATTTGAACAAAGTTCATTGATTATATAAACTGTATGTAAATTAAAATTTAAAAATACAGGCAAAAAAGGAATTCCTCGAATGGGATTTGAACTCACGATCTCGTCTTTGCTAGACAACCGCGTTACCAACTACGCTACCGAGGGAGTAAATCTCACTCGATTTAAACTTAATCTGTATGTATTTTTTTATATTAGTACTGATGTACACTAGCTTTATTCATTAATTATTCAAATCCCACTCGAGGAACTCTTTTTCTGTATGTATTTTTAAATTTTAATTTATATACAATTTGTATAAGCAATGAACTTTGTTCAAATAAATAATTACTTCTACAGTTTTCTATGAATGTTGCTTTCGCAATTAAATTTAATACAAAATTTTTCCCCCGAATGGGATTCGAACCCATGTCCTCTCGTTGACTATAATTTGTTAAGAACAGGATATTGTACCTGTCACATGGTAACAGGTACTATGTGTACTATTGCCATGTGACACGCATATCGATAAGGTTGCACACATGACAAGTACGTAACTGATTGTTTAATAATAATTGCTATTAGCAATTCTTATTAAGTTATTATTTTATGTATATAAAATTGAAAATTTTATATTTATAAAAAATCATGAATGCTAATTCATTAAATTGTTCAGGGATATATATATATATATATATATATATATATATATATATATATATATATATATATGTTACATTTTGTGGTGTCTTCAGGTCAATTATTATTAATATTCTACGCGTACTTTACGTGAATTCACGCACTTGATTATCAAGTAATTTTACTTATTATATATCGGTATTTTAGCGCTCATTACTTCGTTTAAATTAACATTTCTAAGGAAGGCGAAGTAGTTTCTATAGTAATTCACTGTCGCTCTGCCTTAGTTTGGTCTTACTATTTGTTACTACCTTTTATTACGTGGTCAACTTTCAGAAATAATTTTAAACTTGTACACGCGTGACTATTATAATTATGAACATAATTTAGGATATTATCTTAGTATGGAGTAAATATAAGTTCATAAAAGTATGTTTTCCAAGCAATGCCTATATTGATTGTAACTGTATAAATAAGGTAACCAAACATGTCATCTCATCGCATTTTAACATTAAAAATTTAACAAAAAGGCAAACCGTATACATCTTATATATGAACCGAAGACGGATATTGAAATAAAGACTCATGACTGGAAGGAAAAAGGAACTGGTGTCCTAGCATTACGAAGGCTTAGGACCCGTTTGCATCAGAGCTCGCGACATATTGGCTACACCTAATCCTATGCTCTATATTATATATTTTGCCTTCGTTCAAGAAGGTTTACATTTGATGAATTTTAGGGTTATTTTTTATAAGCTTAATATTTTCTGGATTTAAAATTAATATTTCCTGCTTTTACTAAAGAGATCCTCAATTTCCTTTCTAAAAATAACACGTCATATTTAATGCCCTTGTATTAATCAATGAAATTTTAGATCGAAGACTATCCTTTATAACCATTTCAATTTGAATTTATAGTTCCAAGAGTCGCCATGCCATATTGCAGGGTGGGTGGACGAATGGACCCGAATGGTGATGGCCACTCGTAAATTTAAATTTATAGTGGTATCCGAAACAGTTTTATAGATTTATACCCTTATTGATTCTTTTATGTCCTCTGCAAAGATAACTACTGAACAAAATTAAACTGAATATTAGTAAGTGTTAATGTAGCATTTGGAAAATAACTACTTAAGAATTCCATTAGTCAATACAATTAAAAATTAGGTAGACAGTTTGTTAAAGCTACTACATAGCGTATGTCGGAAATATTTTTTTGCTATGTACGTGCTGTTAAAATACGCAGAAATATGTTGCTAAGGTAACCACAGTGTAGATAATAGTTATTTTTGTATTAACTGTGCAAAATGAGTGTTTTGTAAATGGCATATGAGAGTGTTACTTTAAATTTATTCGAATGTGCCATAAAACACGAATTTTACCACGAAATACAAACAATACTTTTTCTATAACTGTTATATTTGAGAGTTTCTTTGAACTTTGTTAAATAATTCACATGAATACGGAAACATTATGTTTAACAATGCTAGTTTTATTAATACCAATATTATAAATAAAAAAGAATAGTTACATATTTGTGTTACAGTTTGGAATATTAGTAGTAGTATTGGTAAAATAAACTATATTATCTTACTTAGTATTTGTCAGTTTTCGTTAAATTAAAAGTATCATTTGATTATTTTTTAATTGCAATTTATTTTGCGCCCTAGTGTGCCATGTTGCCATGGGCAACGTGAAAAAATAGTTTGCAATTAAAAAAACTGACATTTCGCACACTGACGTTAGTAAAAAAATATAAACATTTTTTGACAGTTCTAGAAAAAGTGAATTTTTTCACCAATCGTTTATTAATTTATAAAATTTGAGAACGAATTTGTTTGAAAAATTGAACGTAAATAGACTACTTTTGCAATGATTTTAGTAAGGCAACCAACATTAAAAATAATTACTTATATCAGAATAAGAAACGAGTTTTTGGCATATTTTAATAACTTTAATACAAGGTAATTTACTTCATGAATACCTGGATCTCTAATAAAATCGAGTTTCACTGTTCTCATGTTTCGTTACATAACTCAATTTAATTGCAGCTTTCAAAATACTTTAATGGTTTTTTATATGTATATGATTTACTGAAAAATAATAACTCATCTGTTAATTGGCTTTTAATTGTCTCGATCACTAAACGTTCGTTTCGTTTGCGCCCTAAAATGTCTCGATTGTTAATCGCTTCTATTAACATACTTTGTTACATAAATATTATCTTAATCTATTCTTTTACGTAATCCATATTGCCACGGATACTTTGACGTTAGCTTTTGACGTTTACGAAAAGTTTGACAATACTAAATAATCAACTATTTTCGTACTATAATCTGTCCAAACCTCCAAGTTCAGACGGGTTCTTATAGACTAACTCTATCTTTTACTATCTTTAGTCATTTTTAAATAACGGTATCGTTGTTCTTCAAAGCGATGTTGTCAAACGTAAAATGTAATTTAATAACAAATCAAGATCTGTCAATATATTGCTTGCTTCTTCTACAATATTTATCTTATTAAGTTAACTCCATGTATTAAATATATTTCTTTTCAGAACGCCTACATCTCATTCACGCGTCGTATAAGGAAATGATGAATAATTTCTATAATTGTTTGACTGAGGTTATTTTGGAGAATTTTGTGTCATATGAAGATGGAAGCTGAATGTGGTCCTGCAAACATAAAACGGCATAGTGGAAGATACTTCAGCCGTAAGGAAAAATGCCTCATTATGAATGTACTTAATTATTTATTGCCCACAATAAACGTTAGTACAGCTGTTACAGCCAGCAAAGCATTATGTTGCACAGAGCGTAGTATCTATGCTATCAAAAAGGAAGACCAAACCGGAGCAATGGTCAGTCCGAAAAAAACGCATGAAACGAAAAGGTACGCAACTCAATGATCGTCTTCATGTATATGACTGGAATATACAGTCAATTATTCGACGTAAAGTGCACAATTTTTTCATTGAAAACATTCCAACGATGAATAGTATCCTTTCTTCCATTAATGGTGATAATGATCTACCAAATTTTAAACGCAGTACACTATTCAACCTCTTGAAAGGTATGGGTTTTGAGTTTCAAAGATGCGACGCAAGAGTATCATTGTTGAACGTGATGACATTATAAGATGGAGGCATAAATACTTAAGATGAATCAGAATGTTCCGAGAACAAGGTACTTAGTCTTTTCATTTGATCTCTAATTACATGTTTACAAAATAATGTCGTATTTCGCATAATTAACAATGTTCACTTTTTAGTTAAATATATTATATACACCGATGAATCGTGCATTGACGTGGGGCGCACAGTTAGTAAGGCATGGTGTGACACCACTACTGAAAGTGGTCGGCAGGCGTACGTTCAAGGGCTCAGTACAGGTTTAAAATCACCAAGTGGTCTTTGACCCCATTTGCAGACACTTACGAGAAGTCGTTTATCTATCAACTCATTCCAAATATACCACCAAATTCAATTATCGTTATTGACAATACTTCTTATCACATCATGAAGGCAGAGAAGATTCCAACAATGGCGTGGCGAAAAAAACATTATAGATTAGCTTAGTAAGAAAGAAATGCCCATTGAAGATAACATGTTGGAGCGAGACCTATTGGCTACTGTAGCACAAGTGAGGCATCTATATGACAAGAATAAACTTGAAGGAAGAGGTCATGAGGTTCTTCATTTGGCTCCTTACCACTGCGAATTAAACCCAATAGAAATGGTGTGGGCACAAGTGAAACATCATTTTTCTACACGGTTTCTAAACTCTGGAATGATCTCCCTAGTTCCTGTTTTCCTTTCACTTATGATATGAGAAAATTTAAGGTAGCTGTTCATAGGCATCTATTGGCAATTCATTATCCCTCTATCCATCCTCCTAAGTGTTCCTGAGTGCTTTAGCACGATAGGCCTAAGTTAGCCTGTTCAGGTCCACAATCATAAATAAAAAAAAATAAATAAAATGAAATATTAAAATAAATAACAGGGTTTTTAAAGTTAAAGACATGGAGGAATTAACAAAATTTGTTACGAGAAAGCGATGATTGAAAATTAGCAACATTATATAATTCATGTAAAGATCGTTGAAGGTAAGATGTGGGTAGCTGATAACTTTTAAGATGATATTGCAGAGTCTGTAACCAACATTACAGAATACGAGGTGTGGCTATTAAGTCAAAATATATTTATAAGTACATTGCAGATTTATCTAAATTTGTACTGCATTGCAAATATTCTTATTAATTTTGAGGTCAGAAATTGTGTCTCTCGTACCGTAGATGGAGTATTATTATAACCGTAATACGATATTATAGGTGCAGTAATCTGTTGGCATAATACGTGTGGCAATCCTGCACTGTTTTTCCATAAGTCCCATGCTGAATTTGGAGGTTTGGACGCGCTACAGCTCAAAATAAAATATTATACACAACTATAAAGAGAAAGGTAAGTCACTTGTGGCTAACGCTACTCGTTATTAATATCTTTCACTTGATGTTAAAATGCTCTTTTAGCGTCTTGCAAAATAAATTATTATTATTGCAATAACAGCTGCCGCGCTGGTGGAATGGTTACAGTGCTTGCCTTTCACCCGAGTGACACGGGTTCAAACCTGGCCGAGGTAGACGTCTTTTCTAAAAAACGGAGAAAAACCGAAACACTCCTTCTTCTGGGATAGGAATTAAAACTGTAGGTCCCTTGGCAATACGATGGTTGACACGTTAAAGATCCCTTTACTAAAGGTGGAATTCCTTTAGTAGATAAAATTTTAGTGACGGGTAGTGATAATAACCATTAGTAGTTGGTGCGTCTAGAGATGCCTGACATTTCCGTTTGTGTCGAGATCTTCGGCCCATAAATACAAAAAAAATTATTTCAATAACAACACACAAAAATTACTAACATCTTGCATAGTACATTTGAACATATGCCAAAATCTTTAATCTTAATATACGCAAAAAAAACTTTGTATAAAGCAATTTATTCAATTTTTCAGTACAATACGTAATGTAGAATGTAGAATTTCAATTAAATGTTAGCTTTTCATGTATATTATTTTAAAATGTTGCTATCGAGATTTCGTTGAAAGAAAATGGAAGTTTCGAGAATTAAATGGTTTTGTTGTTGTAAAGAATTTAAGAAACATAATATTAAGCATTTCAGTGCTTCCCGTACATTTGTATTTGTTTTGATTGAAATATTGGTAGATATCGTATATTGGTGTATCGTTTTTGGAAAACCTCGTGCGTACTGAAGCACTAAAGTGTATCAACAGCCTGTTTGAAACCAGGTGAATCAGCTGATAAAAGGACGCCTGAATTAGATTTAAATATTTCGCTAATCGTTTTCGAGTATAAATTAAAAGAAGTACTTAGTTTACCTGACGTTACTAAAAGTCTTCATTTTCTGCGTTGGTTCGTGTTATAAGAAAGAATTAAAGATTCAATTGGTATTTACCGATCAATAGTCTTGCAGATAACCCATTTCTGGATAAACACCGTCTATTTTCTATTTTCTAGAGCCGTTATTTGGATATTATAAAAAGGGTACCAAAGGATATAACAATAATCAGGTATTGACCTAATTAAGGAGAAATATAGTGTCAAAATAGTTTCAGGTTTAGAAAATGTTTTGTTATTCCTTATGAGCAAGCTTAACATTTTGAAAGCCGAGAAGCAAGCAATACACGATTAATGTAAATTGTGTTTATAGCATAATAGTAATGAATTTCATTATGTTCCCTACTACAAGATAATATTTTACAATTGCTAACGGTTAAGTCAAGCTTGTTAAGTGTACATCAGTAATGTATGCTATTCAATTGACTTTGTAGAGACTCGCAGTCAATATATGCCTACTTTACGAGGTATCGAAAGATGATTTTGATCAGCGAAATGTATTTTGTAAACAAATTCAACCATTATGTTATGGTAACGCCGATTTTGTAAAAAGAATAAGTTTTCCGACGAAGCAACATTTGCTTTGAACGTCTATGTGAACAGACAAAATTTTCAACCAAAAATCCTCATAGATCCACGGAATACCAAATCCAAAACTCTCAAAAATTGAATGTTTGGTGAGCCATAGTTGACGGAAGAGTCCTTACTTTTTCGAGGATACTCTCACTGGTGCGAGATATTTAGACTTGCTTCAAAATAACCTCATCCTCGCTCTGATAACGTTGTATCCGGATTTAGAAGAGCCCGATATACACCACTTTGACTTCTTTTTTCAACAAGATGGAGCGCCGCCAGATTACGCTTTACCTGTTCGCGCTTATTTGGATAAAGTTTTTCCAAATCGTTGGATAGGTAGAAAAGAGACCATTGAGTGGCCAGCCAGATCGCCAGATTTAAACCCTCTAGTTTATTTCCTGTGGGGATATCTGAAAAGTAATGTATAAGCGACGGGACCGGCCAATTTAAAAGATTTAAAAGCACGAATTCGCCAAGAAATTAGAAACATTATCGAAGATGTCATCGACAACGTTCAAAAATCCTTTGTTAATCGCCTTGGCTATTGTCAGATTGTTAACAGTGCTCAATTCGAACATTCAATTTAAATTAGTGGATACAACTAAATTAAGCATAAACCCAAAAATTGTCTCTGTTTCAAATTATATTTTATTAAAAAAACATTTGAATATTTTTTATTAAAAATGATACATGGTATCCATTTAGGTACGATTTTTTCTTCAAAATTACCACATCTTCTAAACTACCCGTATAACATAATCAAACCTTATATTGAAAGAATGGCTGAAGTGAGTTGACTCTAAATTTGAAATAACATACCGGGTGTCCCATTTAAAAAAATATATGTTTGGTTCGCCCTGTATAAATGAAACACCCTGTATAACCTAACATACTTTTAAAATATGCGCCTCAGTTCTTTCTACTACACTTCAAAATTTTGTCCTATTCCATCAAATAAGGGAGGTATCACCTGGGGACGCAACTTTGGGCACCCTGTATTAACATCATCCATATGTACCTTGTCGTCCGTAAAAAGATGTACCCTTACTAATTCTGAAATAAAACGTAGGGGTTGGTATTTAAAAAAATGTCGATGACGTCATATCTTTTTCTTGTGAAATATACAGGGTGTGCTGTATATTTTACTTTTACGTAAAGAAATTCTAAATTGAAAATAAAAATCGACGGGTCCCAGAATTTTCTTCCTAAACTCCATTCGAATTTTAATTGAATTTATACGCTTCTTTACGAACGCACCGATATGTATGTATACGGGATAAGATTAAGATTTTTGTAAATAGGGTTTAATTTATAAAATTAACGTAAAATGAAATTTGAGTAAATAAGATTGGTGACCTTTACAATTGGTCTTGCAGCACAAAAATTTGTTTTGATTGCGTGCGAATATTTTAAAGGATTTATAGAAATCACCCGTACAGAAGCCTTTTTGATCATTTACCTGTTTAATGCTACGAAAGGTAAACACGTTTTTGTTTGTTTTGAACATTGCTGTGAAATACTAGCACTAGCACTGGTGTGCTAATTAAACTCCTATATTTGATTTTAAATAAACTGGCGCCCTATGATTCATGACTTTCCCTATTTTGACTTATGTTACTCTATTCGCCCTATACGCAAAATGGCCCCATACCACCCCTGTTCATTGCCGCTCGGCATCTACCCCCTTATCCGTTACACCAGATTCTACTGCCATTTTCACCCGTAGCAAATTATAGCGTCAAATTGTACTTATCACAAACCACTCTCACTAGAGATTCGAATTAAAAGAACAAAAAGTATAAAAAAGATATTTTGTTTCTAACTTGGCTAATACAAAAATTATAATCCGGGGACTAAAATCCGATGTAAACCCGATAACATATTACTGCAGCTCATTTAAGCAATAGTTATTACAGCACCCGCATGCGCGGGGGTGAAACTACATTCGTTGAAGGAGGACTAGTCTTTGAAGGTGTTATCAACTTTTCATTAAGTGAACACCATGGATTTTTTTAAAGGAATCGAAGGAAAGTGCAAAACTGTGAACGGAAAGAAAGGGGAAACTATTAACTGATATTATTAACTAATTACCAATACTCTCAAAGGTTGTAGAAAGTAGTACCAAAATTAAACAAAAAGCCCAAAATCTATCGCATATTAGTTATGCGTGTACAAAAAAAAATGAATTCAACAACGAGGGGGTACCATATGTATTAAAGCTCAATGACAATAATAGATGAAACCCTTAAAATCTAAAATGACGGTGAACTACAAAACTATTTATATAATGAAACATAAACTAAGCTAATTAGGTGATAGTGCTGTTCCTTCAAATAATTTAAAGCGATTTGAAATAGCTACAAAATACCTAGCGTAAGTGAGAGACTATCTTGAATTTCTTAATTGCGTTTTAATGCATTTTTAATTACATTGGCGTTTTAACATTAACATTAATGGCATTTCTTTTTGGATCAGACTTTCAATTCTTTCTGTGGGTTATATATCTTTTTGTTTCCGTGAGTTGTTTTGGCTTTCTGACTTTCCGTCATCTTGATTCCGCAATCTTGTTTTCGCTATCTTGTTTCCGCAATCTTGTTCCCGTGTGTCTTTTGGCTTCCCCCACGTTATTTCTGTGTGCCTTTTGTGTATTCTACAATCTTGATTGCGTGTCCCTTTCTTGTTGTACGTGTCCTTTTGGATCTGTAGCCACCTTGCTTGCAATTCCACCATACTGTTTACATATGCTCTTTTAGTTTTGCAACCCTCTTGCTTCCGTATACCTCGCATTTGCATCCCTTTTATAAATGTTTTATGTTATTTTCCAGCAATCAACTGTCAGATGAGATTCTGACTCTGCATTTGTGCACTAATTCGTTTCTTTCCTTCAATTGGACAACCATCTTTGTATAGAAGTTTTCGACTCTGGGCTACTTTACAGAACGATTATCGTATCAGATTTCGATTCTGCATATGCGCGCTGATTTGCTTTTAAAAGATTTTATCACCATGTATCCACAGATGCTAGTCACTTTATACAGTATTAGGTTGCAAAATACCTTTGTGGACTACTAGTAGTAGAAATAAAATCTTTTATATACCCCCTGTGATACACACTTGTCAAAATTAGGCGTTTTTTTCACCGCAATATATCGGTACAAAAGAGTCTATATTACGGTACACTCGTCGAAGTAAGGTATTTCTTCATCGCAATAAGGACTTTTGTGTACTACTCGTAATCTTGGAAATCTTGTTTCGATTCTTTGATTTGAATATTTGGGTTCCGCTTCTTGTTGAAATAAAATTAAAACACTTGTATGTTGTCAAATTTTGGTGGAAGAGGAATAAAACGTTTTAGAGTGTGTGTACATCGAAGAATTTTTTGTTGCAAGAAAATGAAGACAAATTGTACATTGACGAAAATTTATTGCACAAGATGAAAAAAGAAATCGTTTTTTGGCCGATTCTTGAAAAATGAAACCAATTATTTTCACATCTTCGGTATCGGTAAAACTAAAATCGTTCATTCACTCATACCATGCACTAACGAACAAACGCAGTCGAGCATGCACATGCGTGCACAAACACACACATGTATACACACGCACAGCCCCACACCCACACCCATATCCCCACTCCACATCCACACCCACACGCCAAGCCCATTCCTATATCCACACGCATGACCACCCCTATCCATTGCCCACACCCACACCCAAATACCACACGCACACCCGCATACATAAACGCACGCGCGCCCGCAAGCACACATGTGTATTTACCGACACACGAACACACATGCACATGCACAGACACCACAGAACACCTCGTGGTGTCAATAAGTGCACCAAATCCAGCAAGGGTTGTATGCAGATGATATAGAGCAGTATATTTTTACATTCGCGTTTACTATACGAAGTATGGTAAAGTTAACCTACATAGTTTTCAGTTTCTTCAAGTAACGCGTCGTTTAAACGCAGCTATCAAATTGAAATTTCTTAGACGCATGAAGGACGTTAAATAAATACTAGATATAAAATTTCAAGCTGATTCTTGTGTAAATTAAGACTTTTTACCAAGATATTAGACTGTTACGGGCATGGTACTCATTAGAACTCAAAAAAAGGAACAAGGAACTTTCAATTCAGAGAATGCATGATACATAACACTACCAACTACTGTAAACTGAGTCAAATAAGTTCTCCACAATATTTACAAAAGCTACACCAACAGGCTATCACTATTTCATATGATCCACTTTATGCAAACAAGTCAATTGATATAAACTAAGTATTCCAAACGATAATTATGATATCGGAACATCACAGGATGTGAAAATGGCGGTGATTAAATTCAGCAGACTAAACGCATTTATACATTCGTAGTAAACAATTTAAATCTCTGCATACTTTCTTCATTAAAAAAATCTTTTCCACTAACAATCTTAGAATAATAAAATTCATCAATGTTCTGAATTAATTCTTATAGTACAAACAAACAAAGCTAAATTGGAAATCTCCGAGTTCACTTCTTGAACTTGGAGTTCCTTGATAAAACGATAAAAAAAATAACCGCATTAACGCCAACTGCTAACATAGCATCGATACTGTACAATCCTAACAAAATTGGAGGAACACATCTTCATATAACTACAACGACGACGGGACACTACCAACTAGTGTAAACTGTGTCAAATAAGTTTTCAACAATATAAATTAATCAATGTACTGATTTGATTCCTGTATTACAAACAAACAAAAAGAAAAACATATTACTCAATTTCTCTCACGATTTTCATACAATGCGACAAGACTGGGATGCTGCAGAATCAATAAAAATCGTGGGAAACTCATGAATACGTAGATTTAACTTTATTATCGAAATAAAAATAGACCAAAATAGTATAAATTAAAATGCTCTACAAATTTAATAATATGCAGTGAATATTAAAAACAAATAAAATAAAACATTAGTGTACCAGGCATAATTGATTATGGCTCAGGAATAAAAGCCCTCCTTGCGTCGGGCTTTTAACATTCCCATAATCTTCTGATTATGCCCTTAATACATAAATGTCTATTATGGTATATACACAGCGAGTTTTTTTTCATTATTTGTATGAGGATCTCGGAAACCATAAGAGTTACACATGTGTTTAAATGGAGAAAGATTTGCTTCTTTAATCTTTAATCCAGATACGCTTTTGTTGATTTAAGAAAATGCATGGCTTACTGGATTTTTGTAATAAAGTAAAATTCTCCAAAATCGTTTCAGCGCTTTAATTCGCTTATTTCTAAAGATAAATAAAAATTGTTTAAATACAATTTGTAGATAATTTTGTGCCGAATAACGTTACCGTACTAGTTTTTTTAATTTTGCTTAGTATTTTGAAGTTATGAAGCAAAGTTGAATTTTTTTAAGTTGAAACCATAGTTGGCTATGACATATTCTAATAGTGACTTTTTTTTATTGCAAGGGTTGTATCACTTATTTTAATAAATAAAAGCCAATACACGTTTTTCTATTATTAGGTTTAATAAAAATCATATATTGTCATGGAAGACAAAAGTAAATTAGAAAATTAATTATAGTGTACGAAATGTCGAGATCGAATGTTACATCATTTGTAACAAAAACAGTCATCGAGCGGCTGAGAGCTATTTTTTATTGTATTTTGATCGCCCTCAACCATCTTTAGACACCTTCAAGAAGTTGTACAGCAATTTAAAAGAGTTTGGGAGTTTTGTAAAGCCCAGAAATACGGGTAATATTGATGAAAACGTGCAGATAAATGTTCTAGCTGTTATTAATCAAAATCCGTCTACATCAACACGGCAAACTGCACAAGACGCTGCAATCTCTCAACGCACAGTAGTGACAACTTTAGCAAAACATAAATACCATCCTTACAAATATTCAGTTTGACAAATTTTGCACCCTGGTGATGATGAAAGAAGATTAAATTTTTGTAATTGGTTCATAAATATGTGCCATGAAAATAACTTTCCGATGCAGATCTTATGGACCGACGAAACACATTTTAAAACTGTGGTATGTTCAATCGCCATAATGAACAACTGTGGGCCCAAGCAAATCCTCACCGTTTATAAGAAAGACGACCTCAGATTAAGTTTAGCTTCAATTTATGGTGCGGTGTTATTGGTTAGCAGTTTATTGGGCCATTTATTTTTAATGGAAATCGATATTTGTAATTTCTTAGGGCAGATTTTAACAATATCCTAGATGAAACATATTTAGGTGAAATTTTTCCAAGCTCGTGGATAGGCAGAAATGGTCCTGTTTTATGGGCTGCACGTTCCCCTGATCTTTCACCTTTAGACTTTTTTGTATTTGGAATAATAAAAGATCTCGTATATGTGCGATCATTTGCGATTTTTGACAAAAGTATGAGTTAAGGGGTATTTGACAGATGTCGACAATTTTGTGACCAGCGCGTGATGTTAAGATCATTTTCCTACAATGAATATCTGGTGTGGAATACCACACTACCTTCCAACCTACAAAATGGAAATTAAAGGAAATGTAATAATTTTAATCACAATTTTTTAGAATAGTTATGCTACCTCTTGTATAATAAGTTCATTACGAAAATAAGCAACATTGTAAAAATAAAGTAGTTTTTAACAAACATTCTTACAAAAACACATGTGTAACGCAAAGTGATGCTCACGTTTTGAAATCTTAAGTGTCAAATTTGAGGTTACCAGTAATTATTAATTTTTACCAAACATTTTTATAAAAACACCGGTTGTAGAAAAAATCATGTGTGTAATTCGGGTACAAAGTGCCATTGCCGCTCTCGCGAGATAGCCGCGCTCCGCTACGCGTCGCGCGTCAATCTTCTCGTTCAGGGCGGTAATGTATCACTTTACGCTCTTAATACACAAATAGTTATTTTAGCACCGCCTGTTACACCTGAACAACTTTCGTGAACCCAGCTCTTACATTTATTGCACTGAATCATATCTTCGAGAATTGTCTCTTCACGCATGAAACAATACCATTCTTCGTAATTAACTTCTATAATTGGCGATGTTATTCCTGTAGAAGTTGATGGATCGACTAGTTTGTTGAGATTTCTTTTAATTTTTTTTGTGATGAGCTTTTTTTTTTTTTCTTCTCTACAAATTCCTCTTTGTATGGAATGGAAGTCAGAATTTCTTCTTTTTGTGCACGTTGCTTCCTTTTTCCTTCATCTATCGCGGGTAGAGGAGATAACATTTTATCACTATAATATAGATTAGCCAATTCATTACCGTCTAATCTTCATTCTGCTTCAAAAATGTTTTCAAATTCTGAGTTAGTTGGCAATGGCTCATCAACACATATTTCTCGTTCATCATTGTCAGTTGGTTGGGAATTATTTTCTTTAGTCTGTTCATCATTGTCAGATTCATTTGTTTCTAGCTCTGTTCTATTTCCAGCATTTAATCGGTTTGACACTTCGAACTGGGTATCATTGAAAACATAACGAGTTATCGGTCATATACCTGAACCCTTAAATGCACCCACCGCATTTGCAATTGTAGCTGCTTGACAATAGGCAATATTTAACATTTCTGATATTTCAAATTGGGTAATGGTTGATCCAGGATGGGTTTTCAGCAATGTATCTTGAATTCTGGTATAGTAAGTTGCCATTGGACCAAAAATTCCTACATCTAAAGGTTGAAGGCGATGAATGGTACGGCCTGGAAGTTGGAGTAAAATACCCCTAAATCTCTAGCCAATTCAATCGCTTCGAGGTTTTTTGAATGGGTCGTATGACCATCTAATAACAGCAATACTTTTCTTTCTTTGCTCGGTTTAACATGCTTTATAAAATGTTTTAAATAAAGAACAAACAATTCCGAATTTATATAGCCTCTCGGATGCGGTGACAGGACTTACAGGTGGAGCACCTTATTTCAACGATTCGTTCATTCTTATGCGTTTAAAAATAATCATAGGTGGTATTTGTTCCACGTTCTCCGCTCCTTATTCCACCAACCTGTCGCTTTCTCTTTTGGCCAACCACTTTCTGCATTCTCTTCTGAACTGTGGAAGAACTTGATTCATCCACGTTTAATATGCGAGTTTCGTCCAACTGATTTTCTTCCACTATCTTCTCATATAAATCAAAAAGCTGTAGAAGTTTTGTTTGTTAAAACCTTTAGCCCGTGCCATAGATATGGCCTATGGTTGTCGCAATGATATATTTTGATGACGGCTCATGAAAGCATAATACCACTTTTTTCGTGCCATGCAAAGGTCCTGTTTAAATGAACATTTTATTTTGTTTTTACGTGCAATTGCGAATGCTAATTTTCTAATATCTATTATTGTTTAACCAAACATCAACGATTCTAGATGTAGAATGTGGTCCACTAAATCTTTTTCGATATGTTCTGGTAATGCTCTTCCAGTTCCTTTATATTGTTTTGCATCTTTGGCATAAGTATTAGTATTTAAAGTAGGTTTTGAAATACCAAACTAACGAACACATTCATTTAAACCCATATTGCCACTTCTGTACGCAGCCACAGCGTCGTGTAGCTGTTGTTCACTTGTAATATTTTTGCTTTTGCTTTATGCACCTTGGAACATTCATCTAAATAAATAAATAAATAGTTATTATTGTAATAATAGTACCTATAAACTCAACGTATTTAAGAGTAGTTAATGCGTATCCTATATTGTACCGGTACAATATAGTAAACCACTCAGTGGTACAATTTAGGGGATTCCCCCATTTTTAGATAATTATTTAATTATAAAGACTTTTGACTAATAATCATATTATGATAACTGTTCATTCACAGCGTAAAACTATACAGCTGCAAGTGGTCTACACTTAATTCTTACACATACACAAATTTATTTGTTATTTACTTACGTTTGATTGCTACACAAACACAAGATTGACATTTTCTGCAACTGAATTAACTTAAGTCGCCAAATTTTTGCAGAATACTTTGTTAACAAAAAGGTTTAATAACGTGGACTACAGAGGCCATTAACAGTTCTAGTTTCTTTAGAAATAATAGTGGTACAATTTAAGCGGTGGTACAATATTGGCAACCTTCCCCTAATTGGTTTTTAGCATCCCAAAAAGGTAAAATGCTTCAATATTTTTTATGTAAATGAACTGTGACAAATACACTGTGGAATTTCAATAGATTATTATAATCATTGCTTTCACATATACGTTCGTATATAATCGGTTTTAATTTCCAAACACGTTTTTTTTTTACACATCTCGAGGTTTTGTGGCCTAAACAATACAAAACAATTTCGTGTTGATTGTGTGTGAGTGTGCGCGATACCTTTTGAACCATTACAGTTATCGATATAATCAAACGCGAAATTTTTTTTTTCTATAAATGTGTTTTTTGTATTGTTTTGGCCACAAAACGCCGAGAAATGCAAAAAAGTGTTTGAACATTTAAACTGATTACACAGCTTTCTCTTTATACATACTTATATGAGAAAGCAATATTAATATATTATTTAGCGTAAATAAACTTCTAAAGCCAATTATTGTAGCAATTTTCTGAGTCCGTTCCTATCCAGTACACGCCCCCAGACGTCCAACTGAAAAAAAGTGTTAGCCTTCGCACATTTTATTATAACCAAGATGTTACATCTTCTCTTTTCTATAATCTAAAGTTAAACCTAATAATAGAGAAATGTGTATTGTGCTTTCATTAAAATTATCTACAAATTGTATTTAAACAATTTTTATCTATCTTTAGAAATAAACGAATTAAAGCACTGAAAGGATTTTGGACAATTTTACTTTTTTTACGAATATCTAGTAAGCCATGCATTTTCTTAAATCAACAAAAGCGTATCTGGATTAGTCTTCTAAAGAAGAAAATCTTTCCCCATTGAAGCAAATGTGTAACTCTTATGGTTTAATGAAAAAAAAACTCACCCTGTATACGGGAATGTTGAGTGCACACTCCAGATTTTTCTTCTAAACGATTGATAAATCACAACGAATACAGTGAGTTTGCAAAAACCATAATTTTTCACACTGAATAATAAATAGGTACAAGTTTATATTCAGAATCTGCACTAAAATTTCAAAATAGGTCTTTCCAAAATGAATAAACCATTTTTATGTATAAAAATTATTGCTTTAAGGTTGAGAAATAAATACAAAGATATTGTTGATGTTAGTAGAGTTTCTATTGATTTATTTATTTAAACATGGAATTCTACAAAATACGTAAAATATTAAACATAAAAATTGTTTCTAATGAACAAGATTGATCTTTGTCGGTAAGATAAAATACGCAACATTTTATTAATGAATTAAAGAATTAACGTTAAAATCAGATTATTATATCAATTTTCAGTTAATTTGACATTCAGGTCGTATCTAATTCATTAAAAATCTGTTAAATTCGTTCACTTGTTGGTTTATGTAGCAGAACTGAATAAACGAGGGGCGAATTTGGTGTAATGTAAACCCTTATTACGCTTTTTTTACCCTAAAATACACAATTTCGACATCCGTAATCTGTCCATTGTTATATTTACTTTTTGTGTTCAAAATACATTTTTTGAGCAAATTCTACGGGCGGAGTGTTTACACGAAATATAATAGAGGGACACGGGCCGAAAATATAGGGGAAATTACTATATAACACATACTTGACTAGTATATTTCATCTGACATTGATATAAATTGATTGTTTAGGTAATCTCTATTGATAGTTTTTAATCTATAGAGGTGAGACCTATTAGCTAACAATATTTATTCAAGTGCTTTTGAGAAATGATGGTGAATTGGTTGCACTTTTTGTATTATATCAATGGTAAAAGATTTTTATCAAATCTACCACTAAGCACTTTAAATAAAAGTTGGTATATCTCTGACCTATCTGAAGTAGTTTATATTAAGAAGACTTCAAACTAAAGTACTGATACTTATCTACTTTTATATTTGTTTGCCCTAGATTGCAATTGTAAACCTATCAATTTAATATCTAATTGCTTAGAATGCATGAAATTGGGTTATCAGTAATATTTTGCATAAACTGTACCGAATGGATGAGCTACAAAAATCTCCCTGAATATAATTAAACTAACACGGTCGGTTGGTTTTTCTAGACAGTATAAAGAACGGGGGTGTTTCTCCGTTATCCCGGCTATTCCCGGGTTGGTATGGTAATACCTCGCGAAGCTGGCCGGCCGCTGATAACGGAGGGTCGCTAGTCCGTCACCCCTTCAACCCGACCACCCCCAGCTATAAGGCGTTATATCTCCCTTTAAAAACCCTCGGATCACCGGCTACCTTGCGGACTTTAGAATATTTGATCATTTTTATCATAAAAATATCATTTCAATATGTAAAACCAACCGAACTTTCATGTTTATTTATTGCTACTGGCAACGTTTATGGGATTTTCAAATGGTTTTAACTAAAATAAAATTACTGAACGTCGTATAAATCAAATTAATAAAATATGAAGCAAAATACATAAACCGAACCCTTAAATTGCATTATTCCAAAACTTGTTATTCCGCTTGGTTTAAAATAATATATTGCAAAGAAAATGAATAAACTAACCGATCTAAACTAAAATTGGTTGAAAATACAGTTATAGTCCTTGGGACTTTAACATTAGGGTGAGAACCTACTTACGAGAAGTGCAGGTAGTTTATTAATAAAGAAATCGGGAATACTACTTTGGTAAGGTACCTATATCGTAAGAAGGGTTACTGTTGACTTTCGTTTTTTAGGGATATTTATGCAGGTAAAAAAATCGTGAGAAAGCGTGGATAACCGTTAATTCAATACATTTTTGTAACAGTAGTATAACAGTTATTAGTGTAATTTAATAAGATTCATTTTTAATGGAATGAGTAATTTAAGTAATTGGAAATGTTTTTTATCAATAATCAGTTAACAAAGAGCGATCAGGATCTCGCTTACTTAAAATAGTGAGTCTAATAACAAAGTGGCGCGCACGTCATCAGCGTTTGATGATGTTTACATTTACAGTATTGCCAGATCAACCAGGAAATATTTAATTTCCCAGCAAATAGTATTTCTTATTCAACCACAAATCGATAGTAATCACTGAGTTGTTGGTTGCATAAATAACGACACATATGTTGGTAACTGTTCTCACATTTCTTCGATAAGTAAATAAATAAACAAGTAAATAATTAAATGATTTATTAACAGATAGGTAAGCTATTTCAAAATTTTCACGAAAAAGCGTCATTGTCATCACTTTCAAAATTTATAATCAGAGGACTGATCTGGGCCTTCAAATATTTCCTTCTCAGACCACCTACAAATTTCTTTTTACAGAATTTTTCCACATATCAGGAGTTACCTTTTGCCACATATTCAGTCATTCTCACTGTTACCATCCCTACCAATATGCCTATTGTAATAATTGTTTGCTATGCCCCAAATTAATTCAATATGGTTGAGTATGCAATGGTAAGGAGGAAGACGTATGACTTTGTGTCCATACTGTCCTGCCAGCTCATCCACTACATACTTATTGGGTGGTTTGTTTTTAAAAATGAGTTGTCGTTAATAATTAATGTAAAACTGTTTCTTTGTGTCTTTACAGAGAGGAAATATGCAAAAGTTCGGTTTTAACATCATGTTTGTGTAGGGGATGTTTTTATTTGTCAACCACTCCTTAATAGCACTTTTTTTTCCATGCAGTGGTATGCGTCTTCTCCAATAACATGCTGTGATAAGATGCATTATCCAGTATAATCAAAGAAGGATTCTGCGGGTTTTAGTAACAACTGATATTCGAACCATTTTAAGAAGTTTTGCTGGTTTATTTCTCCATGATAATCGTCAAGTTTACTTTTTGAACAAAATATTGCTTCACAACCCTCAATAGATCCATTTTCGCTTCCTGCATGAAGTATAATATATTTGAAGGTGATTTTGCCTAAATTTTAGTTTAAAATATTGTAGTACAACCTTTTGCCATGTGTTTTAGTAGTTTTAGCACCCCTTAAATTTTCATTTTGACAAGAACGACCGACAGTTCCATTTTGAAATATCCAAGTCTCATCAAGGAATACAAACTGATAGAGAGCATCGTTCTTAGCTTGTTTATATGATCTCAGGAATTCCACTCTTTTCAAAGCCACATTCGGCAGTTCCACGAGTCCGCGTCGTGGATTATCCTTTATCCATTTAAATCCAAGTTCTTTGAGCAATCTTCTCAAAGAAGTGGTACTGCCATTGAAAAATTCCGTCCGTTGGGACCACAGGGATGGTTATGTGTTGTTCTAAAACCATACAGCATAAAACATTTTTATTAGATTAATGTCTTTAATGATAAATATAATAATAAATTCAATTATAAAATGTACATTAGCCGTTATTACTTACTTCTTTGGTACATATTATAAATAGTATCACGAATACCGCTTGTATTTAATGTTGCTGTGTTTGTAACTCGCTTAGAATAGCAATGATCTTTCTTTGGGGACTTTAACTTCTCATTGCTTTCTCTGCTTGACAGATTCTGCTTACTGTCCTTAAACATACGTTTAGAGCAGCAGCTACGCGCTACAATAAAATACTCTTACAGTACAATTATTTTATATGTATAGAGGCCCATTATTATCCCTTTCTTGCTCGAAATAGCTAATTAACGATGCCACGAGTTCTCTACATCGATTATTCATTTGCTTGGGCATTTTGGCAACCTAAGAATAAAAATACAGATCTCACTATTACAAATTGTTGACGACAAAAATCAATCAAATATGCCTGTCAAAATAATGTCATCCGTAACCTCAAAATATCGATGAATCGATGAATAAAAGACGGCAACACAGCACCATCTCTGACAGTAACTAGGTTTACGTCTTCATTTGCTGGCCTGTTGATTAAAATTTTATCACAAAATGTTACATTGAGAGCTATCTACACCCAACAAAAACAAGCATGTGCACGTACATTATTTTATCTCAAAAGTATTACATTAATTGCATTACCTTTAGAGTTGTTTTTTTTTACAAATTTTATACAATTTGCGACGTAGCCACATAAAAAATGGAAATGCGTCATTGATCACGTGCGCGCCACTTTGTTTGGCTTTAACTATAATCTAACCTATAATACCCTATTGTCAATTTGTATACTTTATTTAACTGCTGGTTACTTCAAAAATTTAAAACATGTCCAGGGTTGTATTTATTAGAGGGTACAAGGCGATATTACTAGTAAGGAGGCAACTTTTTAAAAGTATAAAGGGCGGGGCTAGTTATTACAAATCAATTTTTGAATTTGCCGCGCATCTCAGAAATTTGAGTACCTGTGTCACCAACAAAGTTTCTCGAAACTGTGTTCAACTGTCACGGAGTTTGAAGGTTATTTGTGTTCTAGACCACTAAAGGTAAACTTTATTAGTTGAGTTTGGAGACGTCAATTTTTAGAACACTTGATGGTAAGTGCTTGATGTTTTTTAAGCAGAAATAAAGCGATCATAGCTACATATTGGGAGAACATAACTTCTTCAAACTCATACGACAAACGATACGTGAGTAAAAATGCAAATAACGTCTGTTGAGACAAGTTATTACAAATCTCGAGGGACATACTGATACATGGTAACAATTTGCCTCACCTAAGTTGAATTCTTCGCAAATTTGTGTTTTTTTTTGCAGGAATCTGGTACGAGCTTATAAAAGGAAGACAGAACGGGGTATGGCTCTATTAGAAACATACAAAATGGCTACTTTCGAAGTGAATCAAAATAAAAGTTCCATAATAAATGCTGCGAATAAATATTCGCTAAATTTTATGTCTTTACAAGGATTCATGCTACAATAGGCTATGCTAAGCCAGGCAAAATCTCAAATCATGACGAAAAATTATTAGTGCAATATGTAAAACATTCCTCTAAAATACTTTATGGACTAGCTAATCAAATTAAAATCCTTGACAGGTGGGTAGAAATGAAATCTGCATCAAAGGACTGGCTAACTGCTTTTTAAAACGTCATAACTTATCGCTTCGCACTCCTGAGGCTACGAACTGAGCAAGAGCAACCAGTTTCAGTCGTCAGTATATCGTGAATTAGTTTTTCAGAAATCTGGAAACTATTTACAATAGATGAATTTGAGAGTCAAAAGGTATGGAATGTCGACGAAATTGGTCCAACCACCGTTTAAAACATTGGCTGTTAAAGATACAAAGAAAGTTGTGGCTGTACCGTCTGGAGAGAGGGGTACACTTGTCACAATGATACTCGCCGTCAGCGCTGCTGGGAATTCAGTCGCGCGGAGGACCAAGCACCATCCTATATTATTATTAGATAACCATCATTCAAACCTATCGATTGCGATTCTTGACTTTTGTAAAGACAACGGCGTGATTCTATTATTATTTCAACCTCACACCACTCAAAGCTCCAACCATTGGATAAATTTGCCTTCGGCCCCTTCAAAAAATGTTATATTGCTGCAGCAGATTCATGGATGAAAGATCACTCTGGCGTCAACATGACAATTTACGATACACCAGCAATAGTTAAAAATACTCTTCCCAACGCAATAACACCAATAAACAGCATAGCTGGGTTTAGATCAACTGGAACTTGTCCTTTCAACAAACATATTTTTTCTGGTGTAGATTTCGTAACAGCTGCAGTAACTAATCGGCCAATGGTAGCTGAAGAAATTAGCGAGCAGACTGCAACAGCAGCTGCTTCTAGTATTGCTTCAGAAGCAACCCGATCATCAGCCACTGAAGATTGCAGTCAAACAAATTCATGGACATAAAACATGAAACTGCTCCTCAAGGAGATTAGACCCTATCCTGCAGCTAAACCGCGAAAGCAGACTCAATCCACGCGTAGGAAACGAAAATCTGCAATTCTTACTGACACTCCCGTTAGGGAATCGTTAAGAGAAGAAAATGGAAAGAAGGAAAGAAAGGTGCATAAGAAGAATATGCAAAGGTTACTAGCAAAATAACAACCAAAGCAGCAACAGAAAGCAGGAAGAACGGAAAACAAACTGGCAAATTGCACAGAACTGTCACCGAGTTCAGAGAATGAGGAGTATTTCTCCGTTATCTGTTTAGGTCGTTATGCGCACCCCAGAGGAGAAGAAGGCTGGATACAGTACACCAAGTGTCGCAAATGGGCCCATTGTAAGTGTTCAACAAATGACATTTTATATGTGTGTCCTAACTGCATCTCGGATATGGAACTAGACGACAGCGAATATTTTGCATAAGGTTACGAAACTTATTTTTTATGTGTTCTGTCATAAACAAACAATTTGCGATTGCAGTATTATTGGATTATTTGTGTTATAAACTGATATAACAAAGTGCCCCTACGATGTAACAACTTGCCCCATTTCTGGAGCAAGTTGTTACATTTTCCGCCGTAAGGAAGAAAATGTTTATCATATTTTATTTAAATACTAATTTTGGTTTAAACTGACTAGGTACAAAACAAAGGACTGAAGAAGTAAAGGACCAAATTTTAACAGTTTCAACCATATAGTTCTCTTTTAAAAAAATTAAATGCACTTTTTGTAACAACTACCCCCGCCCTCACCTAGTATGTGATATACATTTTCCTCCTTAAATTATTTGCAATAATCCCTAAATAAAACAAAAGGAAAGTATTCCCCATATTATATCATCGCTAGATAAAGTACAAAACTTAAACATGTTGGCCGAGTCTTCACTCTGTTCCCTCACAGTACTTATCTATATTATTATTGAATTTTGTCGTATCAAATTTAGAATGATGTTTAAAAGTGTACGTGTGTATAATCTTGAAGCTGGTCATTCTCCAAACAACCATTTGGTATCACGACGATTTAGATCGCTGCAATAAAATTTGCAATTAGTTTATTGAAGAGGGGGAGAGTTCCAAGTTTTACCTAAGATTGGTTATTATTTATTTTTAGTTTTTGCATTTAAAACTATATTGCCAGTATATTTAGCTAAAGTATGGTTAATATCAACTGAACTCAATCAAATAATTTAAACCCAAGATCAATACCCAATCACCTAATCATCTGAAGAATTTTCACTTTGTATTTACAGAGAACACTTTTTTCATGCCAGAGCGATAAATTATATATTTATTTTAGGAGTAGATTTGTTAAAAGTGATCGAAATGTAAACCTTCGGGCAGTACCCAAAAATCATACTCAGAGACCATAAACTTTTCACCTTAAAAACGATTCGTAGTTTTAATAAGATAGATGGACGGTTTTGTTCTTAAGTGGACCTTTGTTACACCCTATTAAGTAATTTGATGGCGGCTGTGATGTTTCTCTCTTGTCATAAATTATTGACGCAGTATCTCCCTCATTTAACTTAATTAGTCATACTAATAGTAAATCTTCAGTATAATATTTCTGCATCCTACACAAATAATTTTTTGGCCAACTCCAAATGTTTAGTTTGTCTGGAAGAAACATAATCCTATTAAAACATTCAAACTGTTGTTGTAGAAAGGTTATGGTTTTTATCGACAATAATTAAGATTTTATTTAAGATTTGTAATTTCTTGTGGAAGTAAAGAATAATCATTTTTCTCATTCACTATATTATCAATGCTATCTATAAATAGTGTACTTTTTGAAGTATTTTAAAGTAGTTTGTTCGAACCAGTTAATTTAAAAGATTTGTAGCGAGTTTTTCAAATAAAAATGCAGTTTTACTTATAAACGATTTAAGATATCAAGATGCTGGTTTTTCTCTGTATGGTAGCTTACTTACCCTATGTGTATAAAGTAAAACAACTTTTCTAAAATTAGGAGTGAGGGCAGTGAAAGTTACGATTGTTACCCAACAACTATACTTGATGAGTGATGACCTAGAGCTAAATTATGTGACCCATGAGTGTTAGTCAGCTAAATTTTGACGTAAATCCGTGTAAAAAAATCAATTGTTGAGATCGCGGCAAAATGGATTTCCTTGGTAACCAAGAGCTAAGTTCTGTAGGTCGAATGTTGCTCAAAATCTGTATTTATCGACCAATTTCGTTAGGGTTGCGGCAAAATGGGTTACTTCAACAATCAAGAGCTTGATTCTGTGCCCATGAGTTTTTACGTTTGAGTAATACCACATAACTGGATGTCTTCACAGTAGTCCGCGACAAAGGAAAGCATAACTACCGATGAGGTCATTCTTTTACTTGTTTTTCTCTAGTTTTAGTGAAAATGGGGGGGGGGGGGGTAGTAACATGAACTGCAGCCGTTACTATGTCTACACACAGTTACTAACATCTAAGTCTGAAACGTGGTTTTATTGGTATCTTAATATTCACCATCTACACCAAGCATACCAATCTAATTTCATTTTTTTTTTAAAACAACCATATTCCATATTTTGTACCGCTGTTTACCAAAGGTTTCGCTAGATTCCTATTAAAAGTTAAATTTATTTTTTTTATATAGATTTCATTTTCCTAATTTCAATCAATACTCAGACTTATCTTAACAAGAAGAAAGTTTTTACCAGAACATGGGTAAGATCTAGAAATATGTATTTTATAGAAACACATACAATAAAGTTGGCATGATTAGTTGATTTCAAAAATAATTTGGTTTTATAACAAAAATTATAGCCTTTAAAGGCTGGTTTCAATTCGTTAAAAGGCGAGTTTCGGTAAAATCGAGTGGATAGTATTATTATGTAAGGAGAATACACCCCAAATTTCAAACTCCTTAAACGGTTTAGACTGTGTGTTAACTGTCCGTTATCGAGGACAAGCATTTGAGACTATTGCAATTAGTTCTTTAGTGTATCGAAACGTGCTCGAATTTTCAATCAGATTTATGATGGTCGACTTCCCTACGCATGTTTATGTATTTTAGTGCAGTTAGACATAACGCTGTAGTGTTAACGTTAGTAGCGCAGTAGAGAAAAACAGAAACCATAAAGAAAGAATAGACACTTCACAATTACATAGGCTTTCCTAATTATCCTGAAAGCTTTATGCGTGAGGTTGGACAGTTTTGGGTACTAAACAGCTATGCTAACAGCAATAAAGATTAAATAAAAATCAATTTTAAAGCATAAAAAAGAAATTGAAAACGGATGAAGTAAATTTCATCATTTCAAACCCGGGTGAATTTTTGTCCACTAAACAACAGTAACGTAAGTAGAAGAGGCACCTTCTACTACCCTTTTACGGTGAAGCTCCTCCGCCACCCACACCCTATTTTATATGCCAACGTGGGGCCGGATTTTCCACCTTATTTTTACTCGCTTACGTGTAGGACGTATTTTTTCACCCCTATTTTTACACACCCACGTGTGAGACCGTATTTTCAACCCTAATTATTTACATATACCTGCGTGTGAGTCCGTATTTTCAGCCCTCTGCATTCCTATTTTTACATATACCTACGTGTGAGTCCGTATTTTCAACCCACTGCATACCTAATTATTTTTACTGCTTACGCATAGGAGGTGTATTTTCACCCCTATTTTATGACGCATGTAGGACATATTTTATATTTTTCTGATATTAAAAGAAACTAATCAAGGTAAAGGTAACGCCTACGTTTGATTTTAAAATACACTATTAAATTCTATAATGACAATAAACAGTTAATGGTATTGCATAATCAGTTAATTACCCTGTTATGCAATCTGAATGTACGGTTTAGCGACTATTTAAAATGTGTTTATTAATATTTATTAGGATTCCGTTTTTGTCAAAAGAGATTGCATAATTGTTGTTATTAAATTATTAGGTTCTTTTAATCCCCTATCTATGGATTGTGGTCCTCTTGTGGTGAAAATTCATTTGAATATATTTTAAAATGAAATTGATTTAAAAATAAAACGTGTAATTAACTAATTGATTAACCTGCTTACAGCAATAGTAATTATCGAAAATTAAGGAATGTCGCTTTTATTTAAAATTAATTACATGTTCAACAAGAAACTTAATATCAATAATGTATAACAAAGTATTTTTATAATGCCATTTTTCGCATAGTTTAATGTCCATGTATGGGTCGTATTTTAGCCTTGGGAGATCGGATTTGGTCTGGGTCTGACTAGGGTTGGTCCAGTACCGGAGATTGTATCCTAAATTGTCTCCTGTGAAAGTTAGCTTTACAAAACAGAAACACAACCACAAGCACGAGCACGAGCACAAGCATAAACACAAGCACAGGAACAATTACAAGCCCAAGAACCAGCACATGCACAAACACAAGCACAGGAACAAACACAAGTACAAGAACCAGTACGAGCGCAAGCACAAACACAAGCACAGGAACAAGCACAAACACAAGAATCAACACAAGCACAATCACAAGTACAAGCACAAGCGCAAGTACAGGTACATACAAACACACAAAACGAAAACAAAAATCGCAAACACGAAAACGAAAACGAAAATTCGCAAATACGAAAACCGTAAACACGAAAACGAAAACGAAAATGAAAACGAAAATTCTCAAACACGAAAACGAAAATCGCAAACACGAAAAACGAAAACGAAAAATTCGCAAACACGAAATTCGCAAACACGAGAAATGAAAAACGAAAATTTCGCAAACACGAAAAATGAAAACGAAAAATCGCAAACACGAAAAACGAAAACGAAAAATCGCAAACACGAAAATGAAAACGAAAATACGCAAACACGAAAAACGAAAATCGCAAACACGAAAACGAAAACGAAAATTCGCAAACACGAAAATCGCACACGAAAAATGAAAACGAAAAATTTGTAAACACAAAAAACGAAAAACGAAAATTCGCACACAAAAAAAATGAAAACCGAAAATTCCCAAACACGAAAAAAATCGCAAACACGAAAAATGAAAACGAAAATTCTCAAACACGAGAAATAACAACCACACAAACTCGCAGAGCATACACACAAGCACAATCACAAGCACAAGCACAAATACAAGCACAAGTACAAGAACAATCACAAGCACATGCACAAACACAAGCACAGGAATAAACACAAGCACAAGAATCAGCACGAGTACAAGCACAAACACAGGAGTCAGCACAAACACAAGAATCAACACAAGCACAATCACAAGTACAAGCACAAGCGCTAGCACAAGTACATACAAATACACACTTGTTAAAGACCATTTAAGAAAGATTACAAAATGTGATGAACACCCCACATGTACATTCTGCGGTGAGGAACCAGAAACAGCTACACACGTTATGTGTCTTATAGGCTGCAGTGTCTCCGGAACCAGTTAGGTAAACGGACCCGAAGGAAAAAACTTTTAAGGTTTTGTGGTTTATCTTCTTCGGCCTCGGTCTAAACTAAACTCCAAGATCGTCTTTATTACCTTTATCTATTATTTTAGTGGTGAATCTGTACGTTTGTTTGCCAAACGAAGTGAGTCACATAGATTAGCTTGAACCCCTTAAAGTGGTTTTTATTGCGTTTTTTACGTTATAAAACCAAATGAATAGGCTAAATTTCTTTTGAATTATGTGTTCTATATTATTGTTGCAAAATAAATTCCTGTCTTTAAATTATCATAAAATTTAAATATAAAACGCTTTTCGACTGCACAGCTTTAATGAAATCCTTCATTTTAATAGATACTTTCATTTTTTGCAAGCTTTTTGCCTGTTATTATAACAAAAAGCATGTTAGTGCATCAAAACACGAATAGAATAGACTGATAGATCATCATAAATTGTACTTTTTGTCTTTTTGTGCGACAGTATCAATCAGTGGAGAACTTACACTTGCACTAAATAAACCTACTTCGTTGACTCTAGTATAGTCTATTTCTATTACTGTGTTTCAATGTTCCTCTCTTCTTGCACTAATCCTTCGGTTTGTTTAGCCGATGTAGTATGGTCATAATCTGCACATCGGATCTTATATACTCCTTGGTTTCCCAGTTTCATTTTGGTTTTGGCCTTCGATGTTATTGATATATTTTCTGCTGTCTTAAATGCTGTTTCTACATTATTTCTCCGTAGTACTTTGCCTGCCTTATCTATAGTTCCTTTGGTGTGCGGAAAGTGTGCTGTGGATATTGATTTTTCTCCGTCTTCTTTTGTATTTTGCTTTGATGTCTTGGACGCCGTTTTAATGCTTCTTTTCGAAAAACCATTCATTAGTAGCGTTGTCATCAGTTTGTTTATAATTTTGTTCCCATATGTCAACCTTTTTGATCTCGTACTCAATCTTTTTATTATCGATTGAAGTTGTGTCGGATGATGATTAGAACTTGCATTCAGATATCCACCTGCATAGGGTGTGTCAGAGTTGACCATTGTCTTTTTTGTACATTAAGAGGTCCCAGAACGGCAGTTGATTCGTTTTTTCCATTTCTATTGTAAATTTTATTTTATTGTGTATGCTGTTATGTGGTCCAAGCACACTTTTAGTGTTTCGTTCTCACGTCTTCATATTACGAATGTACCATCTATGGTGTGAGTTTATGTTTGACTATATGTAGTGCTCAAACTTCAGTTTGCTTCATCGATTTGTTTGTAGCGTTGCTCTTGAATTACGTATTTTCAGTGTTCTGTTAAGTGAGACTTCGTTGCGGTAAATTGGTAAATAAGACCACGTCAAATCTTACTGAGATAGTGTCCTGTGTTACTTTCTGATTTTTAATTCCATAAAATGGCTGACATTTTTAACGGAAGATTCCCTACCTCCGTGTGTGCTTTTAATTGTTTTACCAGATATTTTGCCAGTTGGTGGAGTAGTGATGTAATCAAACCTACAATTGGCCTCAGAGGTACTCCTTCTTTATTTATCTTAGGCAACATCTTGACGACCTTTCCTTGAAATGATAGATGATTGTGTTCCTTGGTCGATGTTGATTGTCTTAACTTTTACTCTGGCAGTTTTCTTCAAATAACTTGTAGGATGAGTGTTGATCGGTTGGTATGCAGATTCTTGCAGTAAACTGTTTATTTTTCGATTACATTCGTCCATATCCATAAATAACCATAGTCTTTATTATGTTCATCTACGGGTAATACGATAATGTTTTTGTTTTCTTTGAGGGCTCGTATTGCCTGTAACTCTCGTACATATGTTCTTTTTTAGTGGTTTTGACGTTCTCATTATTCTAGTGACATCTTAGAGAACAAGTTCAGGGGCGTATTCTGATTGCATTGTTAGGGATGCCTCCGCACCATTCTTTTTCATGAATTCTGGATGGAAATACAGTATTATGGAACGGTTTGGGTGGTTTCGTCCAACTTATATTTGGATACTTTGTATTCTCCTTTTTGTTACCAGTGGTATCTGGTCGAAACGTCGATATATACCAACAGTTCTTTTAAAAACATTTTAAAGAAATGTCCATTGTTTAATTAATTTATAAATACCCTGTCCAAACCGCCGTTTTCGAGACACGCAAACGGTCAGTAGAACTTTCACAACTCTTCGACTAATATATGCCTTCTCGAAACCGACTTATGACAGAACTTATGCGAAAAAACAATGCTAAAGAAGTGCTTGGAATTGTCTGAAAATGATCCTGGTACTAATATAAGAAGAATTTCTGTACTTACTGGATAAGTTAGGATGGCTGTGCAAAACATCTGAATCCCTATCATTACCAACCGGTACAAGAAGAGTTCGTCTTTGTGACGAAGCTACATTTACAAGAGACGAGATTAACAATTTCCACAACGAACATATGCGGGCAATCGAAAACTCTCATACTGTTCGAAAAACCTATTTCCAGAGAAGATTCTTCGTAAACGTTTAAGCTGGAATAATTAACATTGATGTTATCGCACCACATTTCTTCGAGGGAAATTTGAACAGCGCAATGTACCGGGCATTTCGGAGAACGATCTACTTGAAGACGTTTCTCTTCAAATGAGAAGGGCTATATTATTTTTACATGATGGTGCTCTGGCTCATTATGGAAGAGGTGTCACTCAATGGACAGTAATCAAATCGATGGATAGGTCGTGCTAGTCCCATTGCTAAACTTTTTCGATTTCCATATAATATACATTACGAAGCAATATGTCATTCTATCCCATTGTCTATAAAAATTAGCATTGTATTTACGATAAAAAATCGCTTTGTAAGGGAAGTTATTAATAAAATTACATTGACAACTTCTGTGTCGTCTTAGATAATGCTAAACTATTAAAAAGTTATGCTTAGATCGTTAAGAAAATATTGTTTCCATTTCACACAGTCTAAACGAATTAAATTTACTACGTATGGCGTTTTATAAACATTTTTTATTTTTTTAGAAACAAAATTTGTTACATATTACATTTAAGACACATTTACTTTTATTTTGTTACGTGTTTATATCTACACCCACTAAACTGTAATTATCACAGAAAATAAGGCAGGCATAGGAGTGAATGGTTATTTATAAAATCATAAAGAAAAAATTGCAACTCATTTTGTATTATATGTGTTGGCTATTCATTAATGATGATCTCAAAAAAGAGTGTGATTTTTTTATACACAAACCACCCTTTTGAGGGGTAAATTTTCTACAAAAAATAATCGGATCGGTGAAGGGTTTGTGGCTGAATAGAGTGTCGAGAATTATAATACAAGAGGGGATTTTAGGACACTGTGGGGGGTGAAAGGGTTACGGGAAAGGGAACAACGTGTCTCACCTTGCTGATCAAACGCCACAGATGTCATATGTTACATGATTAGTTAGGTTAACGTTGCACTTCTGATGGTTACGTTTTAGTTTTAGTTAATAAAATGTGTAAAAATGTGTCGTATTTAAACGGGTGTTCTTTATAAGTGAACATATTTTTAGAGAAAAATCAAGCTTGAATGTCCAGTCGACCCTAACAAAAAGCGAGGGTGTGTTTTGTATATATAAAATGGCCACTCCCAAGTCCACTATACAATCGTCTGTTTCGGATCTCCCCCATGCTCATTTATAACAGTGGATCATACCAGTCAAAAATGGAAATGTTGAATTTAGAATTGGAACCATATTGGCTATGCGGGGATTTGATATGGTAAATTACAGTTGTGTTTTGAGTGGAAATATTAGACCGATTCCCTTCGTATTTTCTTTACATCAGTTCAAACGAGGGATCGCTCAATTCCCGAAAAATAACTTATTCGAATTTGAAATACTTTTTTCTAGTCGATAAACGTTGTTTATAAACGATATCGTGAATGTATTAGAAAATTTTTCATTTTTTAAATCGTTTAAAGTTGAAAAATTTCGTAGAGAATTAGGATCTAGGCCTGGCAGCTAGCCGACACTGACATATAGAGTTCGGTCGGTGACAAAAACCAAATCCCATTCCCTAGAGCCAGCAGAGTCCGGGCTTATTTAAATCAGAAGGGCCTTGGAGACGCCTGATAGCTTCTGACGCCACAATGCTATACTGCCCTCTTAGTAAGTTTGCGGAAATAATAACATCTAGTCCAGATTTATATTGCTAACTTAAAGTTGAAACGACTTTATAGCTTTAAAATTCTCTTCTGAATATCATATTTAGGCCTTTTAGAATATTGAATTCTAAGAAAAGTTAAAGAAATATTAAGGTAGTCGTCCCAAATTTACTTTAATAGTTACCACTATTAGTTTTACATCCAATTTACTATGTAATAAATTATATAAAGTTCAAAACATGAGCTTTAGATAGTTGACGTATTTTTCGAACAATTGGTTATAAGAAATAGACGTAAATTAATTTTGTGCTTAAATTTAATTTGATTTACACCTTTAAAGGTTGCATACATTAAGATTTTTAGGTTTAAAATTTTTACAGGCTTTGTTACAAAATTGTTTTTCCAGAATTACTACAATACGCTTTGTGACAAAGTACATTCATATTATGTTAGATTGATTGGGTGATAATTATTACTTATTAGTTTCATTTTACACTTTTCCTAAATTACAATTATTTTAAGAATAAAACAGTAATTTACCATTTTATTATTATTTATTATTATTTATTTGTTTGTTTCCAACAGGTTTGCACCCAATTATAGGAAACAAAGAAACAAGAGTATATAATGTACGCATGCTGCATGCTGTATACAAGCTAAACTAAAGATTTCCAAGAATATAATAATAAACCTAACTAATACAATTAATACATTTGTACAAAAGTCCATTTACATATAGTTTTTCTAAGCAACAATCTAAACTGTTGATCCAGAATGTACTCTTTTGTTAGATAATCTAATTACATACTAATTAGCATAAGTCGGTCGTTATATTCAGTGGCGTAACTAGGGCACAAAGGGCCCCCATGTAAGTCGAAAAATTGGGCCCTTATTCCTATAACCGGATAAGGTTAAAAAAAATTTATCGTTAAAACTCCAGAGAGGAAAAAAGTTAATTGAACTTTCTGGGAATTCAAAAGCTAAATATTCATTCGTGAAAGACATGCTCTGCAGGATTCTCCTTTCCATGATCCAGGATTTTTCAAATAAAATTTTTTATGGCATATATTTGTGATTTTAGGAACATGAATTTTATTTATTTTAGAAATGACAGCTGAGTAAATACTAGTAAATAATTACATACATTGTGAGTTATAAGTTATGACACAGACACAGACATACACACAGACACACACAATAATAATAATATGCTCCCCAATGCATAAAAATGTTTACTCACTTTTATTAGAAGATATTCTTTATCAGGAGCACTTCTTAGAAATTCATAAATTTCTTCTCGGCTGAGTGTTTTTGCTTGTTTATCCTGATGACCAACTGTTTTATGTTTTAAAAATGATTTTAGCCTCGAGAATCTCGGAATGTCAATATTCTCAAACACGAGCAACATCGACTTCACCATGGAATATTTGCTCCACAAAGAAGTACCAAGTAGACTAAAAATTTAAAAAGTTTCATTACAAATACAATTTATACTTAAAATACCAAAAAATACTCACTAAATCATGCAAATACGCCAGCATAACATCCTCATCAATTTTTTCTACATTATGTTGTCGTCGCATTCCGAATGCTGGTGCTTTGCGTTCTCGTTCATTTTAAACTTTTTCACTGTTTGAAAAATGTAAACAAGTCACCTTAGCAACTACTCAAACTATGCTAACCAGCGGTTTTTTTGTTATAATTCGCGAATGTTTGATTGTTTGGACCACATTTTTGGCTTATTTTAAATATTTAAAATTTTATTTTCAGTATGAAATAATAGTATATTAGATAACAAGGGATTGAAGTGACTGATTTAATCCCGCGAATAGAGTTTGTTGGTCAAGGGCCTTGGACCGAGACCAGCAACTATTCAAGGGATTAAGGAACTTCAATCCCGTGGTATCTACACTATTTTTTGCACTTCGTGGAGTAATAATAGAAATAATTATATTATTTTCTGAAAATGAAAATATTACATCTATGATAAATTTGACATTATAAGAAAAGTCACTTTGACAAAGAAGCTACACTATTCAAGGCTAATGAAATTTATGAATTATTTTTAAAATCCCAGATCTCGGAGGATTAAATTATTTAGAGATTAAAGGTAATACTTCAGTCCCCAAATTGAGGGAACCAAATAGTACTTTTAATCCACGAAGTGCAAAAAATACGTTACGTCATTCGTCCGGTGAAAAGATATTACGTACTTATTGCGCAATAAAATTCGGACTCGGCGTTATTCGTACGTAATATCTTTTTACCGGACTTATAACGTAAAATACTATTACGTGCTTTTAAGTCAGCAAAGTTACTAATCACCTCATTTAAATCTAAATTTGACGCTTCTTTATTTTCTATTGCGATAAGCGGTAAAAATCGAAGTCGCTCTTGTCCCATAGAATTTCGTAGGTAATTTTTTATTATTTTTAGCTTCGAGAAAGATCGCTCCGCTGTTGCTGTGGTAACAGGGATTGTATAAAAAGCAAAAGTGCCGTAAAAACGTCGGCATATTCGCATTCAAGCCCTTCAAATTTCGCTATTATTTTTGAACAAAACGTTTTAATGACTGAATTAGATGATAAACATTTATAAATTGAACAGAGAAAGAGGTATTTATAACCTCTGAATATTTATTTTGAAAATCATCACATTTTCATCAATGCAAAATAATGTTTCGAGAGCTAAAAACCGAAAACTTTGCAAATTCCTTTCATTCCTACAAAACGTGAATCTAACTGCGCCATTATAGTGTTTATGACACTATTAAACATCGTTATTCTAAAGATTTCTTTAGCATTTTTAAAAAGGTAATCAGGTGTTAACTCATCGAAATGTTTTTTTATTTTTTTCTGCTGTTTTTCTTGAAAAAAGCGTTGAATATCGCTGTTTCCACTGCCTTACACATGACTGAGTCAAATTCCTCTCTGTAAATGTACAACTGGTTCTTAGCCTCTCCCAATGCTTTACTTGCTTCGTCTAAACTTATGTTGACCTTTTGTAAATTTTTTTATGCAAAATTAATGGTGTTCAATACTTTGCGCAAAAATTATTTATTTTTAGCTTTCCGCCTCATTACGTTCCTCCTTATTTTTACTTTTTATAATAACTTCTGATAGTGCTTTAATAATATCAAAATAGCGAAGTTTTATGGCGTATATTGTACTTGTTGCTTAATAATGCTGCTTCTAAAAAAGTTATAAATCTCTTGCATCGTTGCAAAAAAATACTGGATCTGTACATAACCACGAACAGCATCATTAATGCCTAAATCAAGATTGTGGCTAGCACAATGCACGTATTCGGCGTTTGGTTGTACATCTTTTATGTGCTTTTGAACACCGTCATATATTCCACTCATACCGTTGGCCTCATCATACCCTTGACCCAGGCATTTATTTATATTTATACTTTTCTCGCCTAGTAATTTACTGACTTGGGTGGCTAAATCAGCTACAGTGTGTTTGTGAACTGGATAAAAACCCAAAAATATTTCATGAATTTCGAGGTTCATTGCCTGTCGATTGCCCGATCTTGATGGGGTTGTGTACCGTATAATGATGCTTAGCTGATTCACCTTCGGAATGTCTTGCGTGGTATCCATTTGTAAAGCGAAAAATGGCACTTTTCTAATTTTTCTGAGTAGCTGGTTTTCGAGTGTGTTACCGAGGTACTCAATCATTTCATTTTGCATTGTTGGCCTCTTTGTGAAGTTCCTCTTCCAAATCTTTATCGATCTGATTTTATGACGTCATCCTATAAGAGTAATAATACATTTAAAATATTTATCGACATTTTTGTTAGCAATATCAAGGAAAACATATATTAAAAAATAATACCCATATCTTCAATGTGTTTTTCTTTCAACTGTTCTAATAATAACCATATGCTGAACTGAAATATTTTGTATACAGCTCACTAAACAAGTTTTCTACTTACGAATGGTTGGATATAAACTGGCTTTTGCTTTCCCATCATTAACTAATTTAGAAAGTAATACACAAAACCTGATTACTGCAACTAGTATTTAGCATTTATATTGTACTTATAAATTTACATTCAAAATAAAACAAACGACGATAACATGCCTTAAAAAAATGATTTTCACTTTGATCGTGTAAAAGCCAGACTTCATCAGTTTTTTATATTGTGTACAAACAAAATATCACCTATGTGTTATAAATAAATAACACTCTTCAAACTGTGTTTTTATGTTGTATATGTACATATAAATTGCTTTAAATAAACGAGTACATAATTAAGTAAGCAATCAATTAACATTTTCTAGTTTTACAATGTGATTTTTGTAATAGGATTTATTATAAAGAGGTTGCATAATTATCCTCTGTCCTAAAATTGTATTCTAATAAAGAACAAAGAGATGTAAAGATAAGGACAAGGGTTTTATAATAAAAGATTTTATTTAATTAATTTAACCTGTTAACATGTGCCAAGGTTGTTTTTATTTTATACAAGCGGTCGGCCTTGGATATTTTTTTAACCTAACAAATATCATATAGTAAAGTTTCGCGACGCGAGACTTTCGGTAAAGGCTGTTTCGGCGATCCCACTCCAACTCTCCCCGAGCATAACCGAGATTGTAAGACAGGTGTAGGGTATCGCAACTTGTTCTGGGGTCTTTGCCACTTGTCTCGATCGCAACTTGTTCGTAGGCCTTCGTGTATTGTCGTGGTACCCTTGCCGCAAAATTTGAATTTGTATTATAATAATAAGGAGCCTAATGCTAACTTGTAAGACAGGTGTAGGGCTACGCAACTTGCTCTCGGGGCTTTGCCCCTTGTCGAGGCCCCAATGGCGGAAACTTTTAAGTTGTATTTAAGTCTCTGCAGGTTATGACTGGAAATATGAATATGTATTATAATAAGGGGTATAATGCTAACTTATAAGACAGATGTAAGGCTTAGCAACTTACTTTCAGGCCCTCTCTCCTCGACCAAAAATTTGAATTTGTTTGTGACGCCATCTATGAGGGGAAATCTGAACTTGTATAATAATAATAAGAAGACCTAATGCTAACTTATAAGACAGGCATAGGGCTTCGCAACTTACTTTCGGGTCTTAGCCCCTGGCCCCTTGGCAAGATATTTGAATTTGGATTTGTATTTAAGTGTTTACATTCTGATTACTTATTGCGAGAAATTTGAACTTGTATTCTAATAAGGGACCTATTGCTAGCTTATAAGACAAAACTGTGTTAGGGCCTGCGCTTGTTGAGAAAATTGAGTTTGTCTCGTCAGTTGTGTATGGCCTAATGAATATTTTCTGTAATAAAGGTGGCACGATCTATCGTTATATTTCTAGGACTAATCAGAGTTTTATTTGTGGCACCATCTAGTGGTATATGTTTAAACTAGCGAATGTTTTCTGTAATAGAGGCGGCGCCACCTAGCGGAATGTTTCTAGGACTAATTAGGGTTGTTTGTGGTGCAATATAGTGGTGTGAAAGTGTAAAGGTTTTCTGTAATAGAGGTTGATCGTGTTCGTCTCTCCCTCGTCTCTTTCTCAAACATACAAATCAATTACTCAAATCAAATTTATCAAAGCAATTAAACACCAAACTGATTTAACTTAATCATACAAAATCAGCTCACAATTCAAAATATAGCAGTATAATTGAACGCACAGAGAGCAAAAGAAAGCCAATCTCACACTTATTGTAGCTACCCATCTAATCGCCCTTTCGCATTAACTGCAGAATTGTTAGTGCAGGGTCAAACACCGTTAGGAAAAAAAATTATTATTATTATAAACAACAATAGATCATTTATTTAATCTCATCCTTTATCGGTCTTCTTCTTCTTGAACCGTGATTCGTCGCTACCATCGTCATGGTTTTGAGACTTGTCCTTCTCCTCTACATCATCACTCTCCTTACTCTTCTGTGAATCATCACCATCACCTTGGATGTGAGATACATTCAGCTCATGCACGTCATCGTTTCCATCATCATCTTGAACGGTTATGTTGTAATAGTTTATTAACAAGTCAGTAAAATCTCTAATGTCCGCTGATGTTGGCTCATAAACAGGAGAATACATTATAATAATGCTCACTCTATCACGGTTACACTTTAAAGAGCGAAACGCTCGAGAAACGAGAATGCTGCTGGCTTTGGGTCTTATGCGCTGACGCACTCCTCAATGTTCGGGTAGAGTCGGTTATCTTCGGGGGAAATTTGGAGTAGGGGTCGCCGAAAAGGCTTTCGCAGCCGTCTTAGGAGAAAATACCTCAGCCAAAAAAGGAGTTTAGATTTATAAACATGTCCCCTAGGAAAGATATTAGAGTGTGGTTAGGTCAATACTCGTGCGTAAATTTATAAGTAAAATATAATTACTAAATACGAGTTGCAGTAATCAGGTTTTGTGTATTACTTTCTAAATTAGTTAATGATGGGAAAGCAATAGCCAGTTTATATCCAACCATTCGTAAGTAGAAAACGTGTTTAGTGAGCTGTATAAAAAATGTTTCAGTTCAGAATATGGTTAGAACGGATGAAAGAAAAACACATCTGAAGGTATGCATATTATTTTTTAATATGTTTTACTTGATATTGCTAACAAAAATGTCGATAAAGATTTTTAAAAGTATTATTACTCTTATAGGATGACGTCATAAAATCAGATCTACAATAGCGGGTACGTATTCGCAGACTTTAAACTTGTAGTTATTATTAATTCGCATATAATAATAAACCATTAAAACCTTTTGTCTTTTATTTCCATTATATCAATTTGATATTATTAAAACATGTTAATTTAATATCGCACCAAGGAGGCCAAGGCCCAAGAGCTGGTTTCTGCACTTGTCTTATAAGGTTAGGGCCCATACCATTTCCAACTAGGGGTCCTGATAGGGGCGAGGACTCTAATTAGGGTGAAAATTCCATAAAGTGTTGAAAATGGCCTCTGAAAAGAAGCCATAAAAAAAGTTCTTAATACAACCAAATTAGGGTGAAAATCAAGGGTTGAAAATGACCACCGAAAAGAAACCGTAAGGGTGAAACAATACGATCCCCACGTGGGCGTGTACAGAAGTAAAAGGTGAGGTGTCCCAGGGGGCGGGACTTGTGACGTAAAAAAAGTGGAGGGGATGGTGCCCCGTTACTACTCACATCGCTTGTCAAAGTGAAAACAGGGTTTTGTTTGTTATTAAAACCCCGGTAACTAGGATTAGTCTGTTAATTTAATTCATTAATTTTTTTAACTGAATTTTTCCTTATGTAACCTATTCAAAATTTTCTATCGTTGAAAAGAGATTAAAAAACTCTACCGAAATAAAAATATAGGTTGTCATTTACAAAAAATATTGATGACGTCACAACTTTCAAAACAATTGATGGAAACATCTGAAAAAACCGTTTTCATATGCGCTGTAATTTAAATCGCTATACCCCTTTCAGACTTTGTCGCTATCCTACACATTAATGGAGTTACCGAATTTATCCGTTTCTTATTTTCCGCACTGTATAATACTAACAATTCTCTAGTTTCATCAAACAGCTTGTTTTCTTAATGAACAAATATATTTAAATAATTATGTACAAATTTTGCACGCTTGTTAATTTTACCTGTCTGATACCGAGTGTACCTTTATTATTGAGGACAGTTTGAAATTCGCGCCACAGAAAAACTTATTTACGTATCCTTAACAAACAAAATATACCCACGTACCACACAAAATTAAAAAACAGCGAACGCGTTTCAATAGCTATACTATCATTATCAGCGGTCGACTAGGGCGAATTAAAGAAAATTTCTAATATATATATATATATATATATATATATATATATATATATATATATATATACCATCAGCGGGTAACGCTTCGGTGCTTATCTGGTGAAAGTTATGAAAGTTTAGTGAGTTCTGAGTAGCCTAAAGGTCCTTGATGATTATTATTCATTAGAATTTGTTTGTTTTGAATATCTCTAAACTTTCATAACAATCAAGTTTGTGCTAATTGCTAACATGTTTGATTAAGGATACCTTATCTACCACATGATTTTTATCAAACATATGTAGGGCTATGGCAGACTTGTCCCAACGTTTCCTATCCTTTTTACCTTAATTCAGTAGCGTATTTTATAAATTTAACAATTTAATAATTATTTAACGAACGACTGTATTAATGAAGGCAATTAATAATTGCTTCGCTCACACGTTAATGGTCGGATTATTAATCGAAAATTAACATATGCGTTCGTTAAAATATTTTTTAATCGATCGTACGTGCACTCAACTTTCGAAAATTCATTTTAAACTTATATGACAGGTGCTTAAATTCGACTTTTTATTTATTTGCCATTAACAACTGTCCAATATTGACAATAGCTCCAATTCTAATAAAGATATTTATTTTATTTTATTAAGTTACCTGACGTATTACAAACTTAAAGAAACTAAGTACAAATCACACATTATTATCGTTGCTTTGATACTAAGATCGTGTATTAATTGAAAGTCATTCCTTACAGTATATTCTCATTCTCATTGCTTTAAGTTCCATAAAAACATATACAAATAACAATGAAATATAGCCGTTACCAACTATTTTTTATTAAATTTCTTGCATTAAAAGAAATATGATATAAACATAAACTCACCGCCATCTACACCTTTATCTAACTTTAAATCTATGACGACCTCATTTCAATCAATACTCCTTTGATTTAATTACCGATTTCCTTATCACTATTAATTGTATATTGTAGGTATGATTACAAAAGTACCCTACTCATTGTTCAATTAAATGCTATAATATATATATATATATATATATATATATATATATATATATATATATATATATATATATATATATATATTTACCGCTCTATCAAAGTGAGGATGACATAAATATTTCCATATTACGAAAATAAATTAGTTCTTCGGGAATTTTTTAAGCGCAGCAAAGTTATTAAAAAACCTTCGAGTATTTTTTTATACGTGTGTACGAATAAAACATTTCTGATGGAAATGATGGAATCGAAACGTGGAAAACATGTTATTCTTTATTCTGTTGCACTAAAAGCAAAGAACAAAAACTCAACTCTTGCATGGATTTGCATGCCCAGGAGCGGATGAAGTAAACTAAAAGTCATCAGGCGAGAGAAACCCCAACTATGCACCAGATTTTGCAAAAAATGAAGTTATAAGTGTATATATAACGCCCAAAAAGAGCAACAAAAGAGGTTGCACCAGTATCACAGGTATATCGTCAAGATATGATGGTTGCTAGGGATAAAGGCTTGTATTTCGTTACAAATATCCCACAGTTTACATCAGTGGAACATAAATCGTCATGTATTAGTTTGCTTCCGAAAAAATGAGAAGATATCGATGTTCCAGAGTTTATGAAAGGGTATGTTATTATTGACGATGGTATAAAAGACACAGTTCTTGTATTGGCAATAAACGAAGGTTACTTATTGGCTGGAGGTTCTTGCCTCTAATTCGATTCGACTTTTAAAAGCTGAAGTTCACTGTTTTACTAATTCTACATAATTCACGTTGATGTTGGTAGTATAGAAGAAAGAACAAATAACTTTCGTTTGAAACGAGCTATTTGGCGTAAAGTACAAGATTTAGGTCTAACTAACTTGTACAAGGAAAGGAGGACGTAAGGAAGCACATAAGAAGTTGTGCTGCATTAGCTCATCTGCCAGATGGTAAACTTGCAGATGTTTGCCTCTGTGTAACTGAAATTCCCCTACTGACGAAGCCATTGTTAAATTCAACGATTATTTGATTGGTAAATGTATTAATAATTCTCGTTGAACATGGATTTGCCATGCCATGGAAACTGACGAAAGTTTTTCAGGAAGAACTATTATACTGTCTCCCTGCAAAATAGTGTGTGCATAGTACTCCTAAAAGAACAAAAAAGTATTGTGAATTAGATGGTCGCTACAAACAGTTGTAAGTGACAATTTAAAATAGGTGCAATCTCAGTGAAACATTGGACTAGTTGAAATTATGTAACATAGATATATATATATATATATATATATATATATATATATATATATATATATATATATATATATATATATATATTAATCCACATATAGTTTAAGACGCTTATGTTTTTGATGTTTAATAATAGATGTGCTAGTTTCTGCAAGTTTGTTTCAAATATTTTGTATGTGTTGTCATACATGTCTTTTGATTTTAAATTAAACTGCATAATCGTACAACTAATTCATTCTGTTTTTACTTATTCTCATATTTATTCAGTTTTTAGTGGGTAACCTAGATACGCACAAAACTGGAATTCAAAAGCACGTTAAGTTCCAATCTGTCGCCTTAACGTCCGAAAGGCGGAAATGTGCGGGAACGCACGAAAGAAGAACGCTTGAAACGGTCATGAATCCATTTTTATAGGAGTAGTACCAAAGTGAACATATTCAATTCTAGAGTAATGTACAAACACTGTGAACTGGTAATTCCAAGGTAGTGTATAAACATCAACGAGCGTTAGATGCAGGTTACGTGATACTTGATGGTGTAACTGAAAAAAATTAACTAAATGTAAATGTTTATTAATAAGTACTGTACAAAGTCCTTCGCACAAAATCTAAGGTGGTTTTGCAAGAACGACGACAGTAGTTGAATCACCGAAAATAATTAATAAATTTAGCCATACGTGAGCCACAGTAATATTTTGTCAATGTAAGATGATGATGATGATAATCGATAAATATATAAATCTAGAATACGTAAGTGAGTAAATTGGTGGTAAAATTGGTTTATTTAACTAAATTTCAATATCTTAGATGGCGTGGAACCGTCACAAATAACACCAAATAGTTCAAAGGCAATAACTATATTCGACATCTGATTCACATTATTTCCACTGGTGTAAATATTATTGACCCCCAATTGACCTCCGAACGGCTGTGTGAACTTCCGATGTAAACTTTCAACTAAACTGTTGCAATGACTCTGGAGAGGAGAGCCTACAGCAGTAGTTTGTAGATAATTAACCATTATAAAATGTGGCCTTAGTTGTTGTCAAATACTCAAAATGGGGCGGAGAAATCAAATGTATGAATTAAATACACAAAACCTTCCACGTTGAATTATTATAATTGTTAGAATTTAAAGTTAAAGTAAAAGTGACATGTTTCGACTATTATGTTGTCACCAATAGGCTAATTAAAATAATGCAATGGTAAAACCACAACCAAATTTAAAAATAAGAGGACAATGAATCTTGAGAAGGAGGTTTTAAGATAATTTAAATAAAAGGAAAACAACACGTACCAGTAGAATGGCGTCGCGACACCTGGCGGCTGCGTCTGAACTTCGTGCGAGGGTGTCGGCCGTTTTCAGAGGCCATTTTTGTATCTTCGTAGGACATGGTACATCGGGCGTTGGCGTCTGAACTTCGTGCGAGGGTGTCGGTCATTTTCAGGGTCCATTTTTGTGTCTCCGCAGGACTTTGTGCGAGAGTGTCGGTCATTTTAGGAGCCATTTTGTGTCTTCGTAGGACTTTGTACGGGGTGTCAGTCAGTTTCAGAGTCTATTTTTGTGAGTTCGTGTGCGAGTGTCGGTCATTTTAGGATAAACAACGGCAGTATCTAGCGGTGTATTTTTACAACTAATTTCTGTAATGAACCCGTCATCT
The DNA here is from genome assembly GCA_036346205.1 of Vesta saturnalis. NCBI lineage: Eukaryota > Metazoa > Arthropoda > Insecta > Coleoptera > Lampyridae > Vesta > Vesta saturnalis. The sequence goes on along the minus strand of JARFJB010001195.1, from coordinate 446,124 downwards.
AGTGGTATATTTTTAAAAATTATGGCGGGAAATTTGAAAGTAGTATTCTAATAATGGCGCCTCACAGGTATATGGCTCCGGCACGTGCTTTCGGAGCTTCGCTCGGGTTCTCTTGTTCAAATTTTAAATAGCATTATATTGATGGGCTTGTAAGACAGGAAACTTGCTCTTGCGGCTTCGCTCGTTAGTCGTTTGCTCAAATTAATCATATTAATTAACGAAATCAGTTAAATCAAAATAATAATAACAAAACTTTGTATCACAAAAGTTGATTTATTTATCAATCGTATTATTACATAACACGGTGAATATAAATCTGATTTTCTAGGCGAACATTAAAACATCTTTAATCTTCCTCGTTAAATTGTGGTATACGACTCAGACTAGAAAAACTTGTGGTAAGTCTCGGGTAGCACATATAAAATCTCTCATCTCCAGCATATCCCTTTCTCGGTACTTTGTTGATACGATGTACAGATTGAATATCAAGAAACCTCTAACATGTTTTTATTTACATAGAAAGTAAAGTCGACCTTGCAAGTACAACCATGTCCACTTTCTTTACACATGACAAAAATTCCTGTAATTATCTTGAACTGATTTTTACCAATTATTTAAGCGACAATACCAATACCATGCCTACATTCTTATCAGATCTTCGCCCCCTTGGCGGAAAATTTGAAATTGTATTCTAATAAGGGGCCCTCATAGTTTCTCATAAGACAGGTATAGGAAGCCGGAACTTGCTCTCGGGCCTTCGGCCCCTTGTCAAAAGAAGAAATTAATCAAGTGAATTAATCGACCAATCAAATCAGTTGAAGCATATCAAACCAAATCAATCAACCTCGATCAAAACAAACAATCAGATCCTTCTCAATCATGGGTAATTAACCAAACCAGTCAAATCAATCAATCTCAATCAAATCAAACAAGAAGCTAAGCCAACAATTCTTCATAACTTTTATGTAACTATTCTCCCACTGTATATGCCTAGCTCTTTGAGCGACCGCTTATTTTGTAGATAAGGCTAACCGACACTCGGGGCTGGTATCAAATCATAACTTACAGTTTACGAAAGCCACCTTACAATTCAAAAATACTGGTCTGGTTTAACTTACATCTTGCTGAAACCTACCACAATTCAAAAATACCAAATTTATTTATCTTACAGTTTGCAAAGCCAACTCTCAATTCAAAAATACTGGCTTGATTTAGCTTACAGCGTGCAAAACACCAACCTTAAAAACCACAAGCAAAAACATAAATACACACACACGGACACAGATCCACGCACGCACACACACTCTTACACATGTCTTATGAGACATTGCTGTCAATATACGAACATTAAATTAGAGTGTAACACTACTGTCGCGTTTTGCACACAGTGATGAAAACACGTTTTACAGTTAAATTAGTAAAAATGCCTATACAATAGCAAATATAACCAAACTCGAAATCAGACCACTATATTATTTTACATACCGGGACTATCTTACCGGAAATACATCTGACCAAAAAGGCCCTAGATTTTTAAACAAGCTTGAACGCACTATTTCGTTTTTGAAAATGGACAAATGTCCGGCGACAAATAAACAAACTGACATTCATTTCCAATTTTGATAATACGCATGTGATTTGAAACTAACACTGATTTCATCTAGTAAGGCAAATGTAGGACTCTGTTTTATTTTACCTAACGTTCATCATTATCATTATGCAACCATAATAATAATAATAATAATAGCACTCAAATTAGCGTGTAACGCTATCGTCGAGTTTTGCATACAGTGATAAAAATACGTTTTACAGTTAAATGAATGAAAATACATATACAATATCGAATATAACGAAACTTGAAGTCAGGTCTCTATATTATTTTAGATGCAAGGACTCTCTTATAGGAAATGACTCTGTGAAAGAGGGCCCTAGATTTATAAACAGGGTTGAACGCACTAAGTCGTTATTGAAAATGGCCAAATGACTGGTGACAAATAAACATGCTGACTTTCATGTACAATTTTGATATTTGATGATGACACGTGTGATTTGAAACTAACACCGATTTCATCTCGTAAGGCAACTATAGGATCCCGTGTTTTATTTTACCCAATGCTAATCATTATCATTAGACAACCACAATAATAGTAATTACATAACACTATAGATGTATGGATTAAGGTATAACAAGGGTGTGTTGATCGCGGGAAGGTTTACAACAGGTTTAGACCGAGATGTGTTAGCTGTGGTGATGAATCATAACATTAAAAATTTGGAATTAAATAAAGTAAATAAAATAAGCGTAAGGGTTAAAATAAAAAACGATCACTTATCAGGATCTTGATAATCGTATTAAAAGAACGTCTTGACAGAGACAAACAGCTGGTTTTTGTTGCTTACCGTCACGGCATGTTCACTTTCTGCGTTTTGTTTATAAATGAACAGTATAAAGTACTTAACGGTTTCCAGCAATCATTAATACAAAGTAACTATTTTCTGGATTCCCTAGTTACTTAACCACAATAACAACCTTTCACTATTCAAATACTTCCAGGGAATTACGTGAAAGATAAGCAAACCTTGAAAATGCATAAAAACAGACAGACAAGTCGAATTTCATGTATAATTTTGATAATATGTTTCATACCAAATTAATTTAACTTACAGCTTGCAAAACCAACCCTTAATTCAAAAATGTCGGCTTGATTTACCTTACAGCGTGCAAAAAAACAATCTTCAAAAACACAAGCACAAACACAGACACAAACACAAACACGAACACGAACACGAACACGAGCACGAGCACGAACACGAACACTAACACGAGCACGAACACGAACACATACACGAACACGAATACGAACACAAACACGAGCAAGAACACGAACACGAACACGAAAAAGAACACGAATACGGACACGGACACGGACACGGACACGGACACGGATACGGACACGGACACGGACACGGACACGGACACGGACACGTACACGGACACGGACACTGACACGGACACGGATGCGGACGCGGCTCAAACGTGGTGCTTACACCAAGACTTGTCTAGTACAAATCGTATTTAAATTGTATGCTTTAGTACCAACCATGATGTCCAAAATATGTTTCCAAACTGTTCAGATGCAATTACTGAAGTCGACAATAGTTTGAATTCAGTTTGTCGGTTTTGGTGTGCTTCAATTACACGACATTTTTATAATTCAGTCTTCTAGTTTCTCTTATTTCTGGTAATCTAAGAGAATATTAGCTACTGTTTGGTCTGTAGTTACTATATTAGGCATCCCATCACTTTTGAAACTATAATGTTCACTATTAAGTGGTATGAATTCTGTCATTTTAGTAACTGCTGCTGGCCTGAAACTGGCTCATCATTTCTTTGAAACCACCTACATACCTCCAAAAAAGTATCATGTTCGGTTTCTCTCGATACTTAGGGTTGGGCAACATTTTTGAAAAGTTACGCTGCATTCCCGGTGATAAATGATATCCACTGGTGCTAAATCATTAACAGATAGCAATCATTGTTGGACCATAAACAATTTTTGGAGTTACACGTCCTCAAAACAGATTACTTTGAAACATCACTGTACGGACCTTTATAACGCTACA
>JARFJB010001195.1:370000-437500 GCA_036346205.1 Vesta saturnalis | reverse complement strand
CACAGACACAGACACGACACACAGACACAGACACAAGACACACAGACACACAGACACAGACACACAGACACAAGACACACAGACACACAGACACACAGACACACAGACACACAGACACACAGACAACAGACACATAGACACAGCAAGACACATGACACAGACACACAGACAACAGACACACAGACAAACAATAAAAACAGACACAAGACACACAGACACAGACACAGACACACAGACACACAAGACACACAGACACAGACACACAGACACACAGACACAAGACACACAGACACACAGACACACAGACACAAGACACAAACACAGACACAGACACAAGACACACAGACACAAGACACAGACAACAGACACACCAGACACAAACACAGACACACAGACACAAGACACAAGACACAAGACAACAGACACAAGACACAACAGACACACAGACACATAGACAGCAAGACACGACACAAGACATCAGACACACAAGACACATAGACACAAGACACAAGACACAAGACACAAGACACAAGACACATAGACAAGACAAGCACAGACAACAGACACATAGACACAGACACAAGACACAGACAAGACAAAGACACACGACACAACAGACACACAGACACAACACAGACACACAGACAGACACAACACAGACACAGACACCAGACACAAGACACAGACACCACAGACACAAGACACACAGACACAGACACACAGAACAACAACACAGACACACAGACAAGACACAAACACAGACACAACAACAGACACAGACACACCAGAACATAGACACAAGACACACAGACACACAACACAGACACAGACACATAGACACAGACAACACAGACACACACAAAACACAGACACAAGACACACAGACACAACAGACACAGACACAGACACAGACACACACACGATAGACACATGCAGACACACAGACACACAGACAAGACACAGACACACAACACACAACACACAACACAGACACAGACACAGAACACAGACACAGACACACAGACAACACAGACAACACAGACACACAGACACATAGACACACAGACACACAGACACATAGACATCAAACACAGCACACAGACACAGACACAGACACACAGACATAGACATAACAGACACAGACACACAGACACAGACACAAGACACACAGACACACAGACACACAGACACACAGACACAGAACACAGACACAAACACAGACACACAGACACACAGACACACAGACACACAGACACACAGACACAGACAGACACAGACACACAGACACACAGACACACAGACACACAGACACACAGACACATAGACACACAGACACACAGACACACACAGACACACAGACACACAGACACATAGACACACACACAGACACACAGACACACAGACACACAGACACACAGACACACAGACAAAACAGACACAGACACACAGACACACACATAGACACACAGACACACAGACACACAGACACACAGACACACAGACACACAGACACACAGACACACAGACACATAGACACAGACAAGACACACAGACACACAGACACACAGACACAGACACAGACAACACAGACACACAGACACAGACACAGACACAAGACACACAGACACACAGACACTAGACACAGACACAGAACACAGACACACAGACACACAGACACAGACACAGACACAAGACACATAGACAGACACAGACACACAGACACAGACACAGACACAGACACACAGACACAGACACAGACACACAGACACACAGATACACAGACAACAGACACACAGACACACAGACACACAGACACAGCACAAGACACACAGACACACAGACACAGACACAGACACACAGACACACAGACACACAGCACAGACACATAGACAAGACACACAGACACACAGACACAGACACACACAGACACACAGACACACAGACACAGACAGACACATAGACACACAGACACAAGACACACAAGACACACAGACACATAGACACACAGACACAGACACAGACACACAGACACAGACACAGACACACAGACACACAGACACACAAGACACACAGACACACAGACACAACAGACACAGACACATAGCAACGACATACACAGACATCACAGACACAAAACATAGACACAAGACACACAGACACAAGACACAACAACAACAGACACAGACACAGACACACAGACAAACGACACAGAACAGACAAGACCACAGACACACAGACACAACAAACACAGACACAGACAGACACAAGACACAGACACAGACACACACAGACACACAGACATAGACACATAGACACACACACACACACATAGACACAGACACAGACACACAGACACACAGACACACAGACACAAGACACACAGACACAACACAGACACACAGACACACAGACACAGACACAAGACACACAGACACACAACAACACAGACACAGACACAAGACACAAGACACAAGACACACAGACACACAGACACACAGACACACAGACACACAGACACACAGACACAAGACACACAGACACACAGACACACAGACACAACACAGACACACAGACACAAGACACACAGACACACAGACACACAGACACAAGACAACAGACACACAAGACACACAGACAAACACAAACACAGACACACACAAACACAGACACAACAAGACACACAGACACACAGACACAACAAGACAAACACAGACACACAGACACAAGACACACAGACACACAGACACAACAGACACAGACACACAGACACACAGACACACAGACACACAGACACACAACACAGACACACAGACACACAGACACACAGACACACACACAGACACAGACACACAGACACACAGACACACAGACACGACACAGACACAAACACAGACACACACGACACACAGACACAGACACACAGACACAGACACACAGACACAGACACACAGACACAACACAGACAACAGACACAAGACACAGACACAAGACACACAACAACACAGACACACAGACACAGACACACAGACACACAGACACAACAGACAACACAGACACACAGACACACAGACACACAAGACACAGACACACACACAAACACAGACACAACAGACACGAACAAGACACACAGACACACAGACACACAGACACACAGACACACAGACACACAGACACACAAGACAACAGACAAACACAGACAACAGACAAACACAGACACACAGACACACAGACACACACAAGACACAACAGACAACACAGACACACAGACACACAGACACACAGACACAGACAACAGACACACACAGACACAACAGACACAGACACACAGACAAACACAACACAGACACACAGACACAGACAAACACAAGACACACAGACAAGACACACAGACAACACAGACAACAGACACACAGACACACAGACAACACAGACACACAGACACAAGACACAACACAGACACACAGACACTGAACAGACACAACACAGACACACAGACACAGACACAGACAAGACACACAGACACACAGACAAGACACAGACACAGACAAGACTACAGACACACAGACAACAGACAAGACACACAGACACACAGACACACAGACACAGACACACAGACACAAGACACACAGACACACAGACACAACACAGACACACAGACACAGACACAGACACAGACACACAGACACAGACAACAGACACACAGACACAGACAAGACACAGACACAGACACAGACAACAGACACACAGACACAACAAGACACAAGACACACAGACACAGACACAGACAAGACACAGACACACAGACACAAGACACAGACACAAGACACAGAACACATAGACACGACAAACAAGACACAAGCACAGACACATAGACAATAGACACATAGACACAGACACACAACATAGACACAGACACATAGACACAAGACAATAGACATAGAACATAAACAGACACAGAACACAACAAGACACAAGACAAACACACAAGACACAGACACACAGACACAAGACACAAGACACAGACCAAGAAAACAAGAAAAGCCGAAAACCATAAACTAAACAACAAAGAAAAAAAAAACACGAAAAAACGAAAGAACAAACCAGCACAGAAAAGAAAGCCAGCGACGACAAAAAAGACCCCCACAGCCAAAACAGGAAAAAACCTAACAAGAACGAAAAACAAAAAACCATGAACCACAAACACAGACAACACAAACAGACACACAGACACACAGACACAAGACACACAGACAACACATAGACACACAGACACAAGCATGACACAAGACACAACAGACAAAGACACAAACAAGACACAAGAACACACAGACAACACAAGACACCAAGACACAAGACACAAGACAAGACACACAGACAACAACAGACACACAGACACACAGACACATAACACAGACACACAGACACAAGACACACAGACACACAGACACAGACACACAGACACAGACACACAGACACACAGACACAACAGACACAGACACAGACACAAGACACAAGAACAGACACACAGACACAGACACACAGACACCAGACATAGACAACAGACACACAACAGACACAAACACACACAAGACACAGACACAGACAACAAACAGACAACAGACAACAGACACAGACACACAGACACACAGACACACACACAGATAACAGACACACAGACACACAGACACACAGACACACAGACACAGACACAAACACACAACACATAGAAGACACAGACAAGACACAGACACACAGACACAAGACACAGACACAGACACAACACAGACACAGACAAGACACAGACAACAACCAAGACACCAGACACAGACACAGACACAGACAACACATAGACACATAGACACACAGCATACACAGACATAGACACAAGACACACAGACACAAACACAGACACTGACAACAGACACACAGACACACAGACACAACACACAGACACACAGACACACAGACACACAGACACACAGACACACAAAGACACAAAGACACAAGACACACAGACACAAACACAGACACAAGACACACAAACCAAGACAAGACACAAACAACAACACAGACACACAGACACACAGACACACAGACACACAGACACACAGACACACAGACACAGACACACAGACAACAGACACACAGACACACAGACACAGACACAGACACACAGACACACAGACACAGACACATAGACACACAGACACACAGACACACAGACACACAGACACACAGACAACAGACATAACACACACAGACACACAGACAGACACAAGACACACAGACACACAGACACACAGACACACAGACACACAGACACAGACACAGACACACAGACACAGACACATAGACACACACAGACACACAGACACACAGACACACAGACACACAGACACAGACACACAGACACACAGACACACAGACACACAGACACACAGACACACAGACACAAGACACACAGACACACAGACAAGACACAGACATAGACACAGACACACTAGACACAGACACTAGACAGACACACAGACACACAGACACAAACATAGACACACAGACACACAGACACACAGACACAACACACAGACACACAGACACACAGACACACAGACACAGACACAGACACACAGACACACAGACACACAGACACACAGACACACAGACACACACATAGACACAGACACAGACAGACACAAGACACACAGACAGACAACACACAGACACACAGACACAGACACACAGACACACAGACACACACAGCACACAGACACACAGACACACAGACACACACACAGACACACAGACACACAGACACACAGACACAGACACAGACACAGACACAAGACACAGAACAGACACACAGACACACAGACACACAGACACAAGACAACAGACACATAGACACAGACAAGACACAAGACACAGACACAACACTAGACACACAGACACACAGACACAGACTACACAGACACACAGACACACAGACACACGACACACAGACACACAGACACACAGACACACACAGACACAGACACACAGACACAGACACAGACACACAGACACACAGACACACAGACACACAGACACATGAACACAGACACAACAAGACACAGACACACAGACACAGACACACAGACAAACACAGACACAGACATCAACAAGACACACAGACACAGACACAGACACAACGACACAGACACACAGACACAACAAGACACAGACACATAACATAGACACAAGACACAGACACAGACACAAGACATAGACACAAGACACACAGACACAATAGACACAAAACATAGACACATAGACAAGACAAGACACATGAAAAAACAACAATAAAGAATAGACACAGAACATAGACACAATAGACACAGAAAGCATAACACAGACACATAGAATAAGACACAAACATAAACATAACAAACAAACATGACACAAGACACATAGACAATAGACAGACAACAACAAGACATAGACAAACACATAGACATAAACAAAGACACAGACACAACAAACCAGACAAGACACACAGACACACAGACACACAGACACACAGACACAAGACACAAGACACAAGACACAAACAAGACACAAACACACAGACACAAGACACAGACAAAGACACAACACAAACACAGACAACAGACACACAGACAGACACAAGACACACAGACACAAACAAGACAAGACACATAGACACAAGACACAGACAACAGACAAAACACAGACACAAGACACAGACACACAGACACAAGACACAGACACAAAACAACATAGACACAAGACAAGACAAACATAACACAAACAAGACACAGACACAAACAAGACAAGACACAAGACAAACACAAACAAGACAAAATAAAACACAACACAAGACAAAGACAAACACAAACACAGAAAACACAGACAACAAGACAAACACAGACACAAGACACAAGACACAAGACAAACACAGACACAAGACACAGACAATAGACACACAGACACAAGACACAGACAAGACACACAGACACACAGACACAAGACAACAGACACACAGACACAGACAAGACACAGACACAAGACACACAGACACAAGACACAAGACAGACACAGACAACACAGACACAAGACACAGACACAAGACACAGAACAGACACACAGACACAGCACAAGACACACAACACAGACACAGACACACAGACACACAAGACACAGACACAAGAACACAGACACACAGACACAAGACACAGACACAACAAGACACAAGACACACAGACACAAGACAACAGAACAAGACAAGACAAACAACACAGACACAAACAAGACACAAGACACAAGACACATAGACACATAGACACACAGACAAGACACAAGACACAAGACACAGACAGACACACAGACACAGACACAGACAACAGACACAAGACACAGACACACAGACAAGACACAGACACACAGACAAACAGACACAGACATACAGACACAGACACAGACACACAGACACACAAGACACAAGAAAGACAAGACACACAGACAGACACACAGACACACAGACACACAAGACACACAGACAAGACACAAGACACATAGACAACAGACAACAGACACAGACAATAGACACACAGACACATAGACACATAGACACACAGACACATAGACAAAGACACATAGACAACAGACAAGACACACAGACACAGACACAAGACACAAGACACAAGACACACAGACACATAGAACACAGACACAGACACACAGACAAGACACAAGACACACAGACACAGACAACAGACAAACAAGAACACAGACACACAGACACAAGACACAGACAACAGACACAAGACAAGAACACAGACACAAGACACACACACAGACACAGACACAAGAACAGACACACAGACACACAACAGACAAGACACAAGACACAGACACACAGACAAACAAGACACACAGACACAACAGACACAAGACAAGACACAAGACACAAGACACAGACACAAGACACACAGAAAACAAGACACAGACACACAGACACACAGACACACAGACACAGACACACAGACACACAGACACAGACACATAGACACACAGACACACAGACACAAGACACACAGACACATAGACACATAGACACAAGACATAGACACACAGACACACAGACACATCAGACACAGACACACAGACACACAGACACACAGACACACAGACACACAGACACACAGACACAGACACACGACACACAGACACAGACACAGACACACAGACACACAGACACACAGACACAGACACACAGACACAGACACACAGACACACAGACACACAGACACACAGACACACAGACACACAGACACAGACACACAGACAGACACAAGACACAAGACACACAGACACACAGACACAGACAAGACACAGACACAGACACAGACAGACACACAGACACACAGACATAGACACATAGACACACAGACATAGCACAGACACAGACACACAGACACACGACACATAGACACAGACACACAGACACACAGACACACAGACACAGAACACAGACACACAGACAGACACATAGACACACAGACAACAGCACACAGACACACAGACATAACAAGACAAGACACACAGACACACAGACACACAGACAACAGACACAAGACACAAGACACACAGACACACAGACACACAGACACACAGACACAGACACAGACACAGACACACAAGACAACACAGACACACACAGACACACAGACACACAGACACAGACACAGACACACAGACACACAGACACACAGACACACAGACACACAGACACAGACACACAGACACACAGAGACACACAGACACACACAGACACACAGACACACAGACAAGACACAGACACACAGACACAGACACACAGACACAGACACAGACACGACACAAGACACAGACACAAGACACACAGACACACAGACACACACACAGACACACAGACACACAGACACAAGACACACAGACACAGACACACAGACACAAGACATAGACACAACAACACAGACAACAAGACACACAGACACACAGACACACAGACACAGACACAGACACAACACACAGACACAGACACACAGCACACAAGACACACAGACACACAAACAACACAGACACAGACACAGACACACAGACACACAGACACAGCAACACACAGACACACAGACAAGACACACAAGACACACAGACACACAAGACACACAGCACAACAAGACACACAGACACCCAGAAATACAGACACACAGACACAAGACACACAGACACAGAGACACACAGACACACAGAAACACAGACACACAGACACACAGACACACAGACAGACATCCAGACATCCAGACATTATGGCCCATCTTGGCGAAACTTGGCCAAAAGTTGTAAAATGAGCTAATAAGTTGATTTAGCGATAGTGAAAAGAAACTCGATTGCATAACCTTTCTATACCTACATATCTATGTGTAGGGTGGAAGGTAAAAGGAGGTTTATAACCTTTTGTAAGCTGATAGAGTAATCACTTTCTTGCCAAGACAAAATATGTATTGAGTTAATTATAAAATTAGGACACCTTCACTGACAAAATAATCAGCTCAATTATATGTTAAATATTGTGTATAGATCATATCGGTAAGGTGTGTGGTGTACCATTACTAGTTAAACCAGGTATTTTATTGACTTAATTTGGGTTTTAAAAATTTACTTTTAGAATTTTTTTTTCTTTTTTTAATAAATGTAGTAACTTAGATTAAATAGAAACCCGTAAATTACTTTAAAATTATTATTAAATTCGATTGGGTACCGGACTTTGGTTCCTTTATTTTTTTTTCTTTTTACAATTGAGGGTTATAAATAATAATGTTTATTTTTTTTTATTTGATAAATATAACTATTTATTTTAACTTTCACTGCGTTTTTCTTGATTATTGTGTGTTTTACTTATTTTTATGTGTACTTATGTATTCTCTTACAGTCACTTATCCATTTCGTACCTTAGCCAAACTACGTGGCACCTTGGGTATCATCCAGTGCACTACCGCTTTAGTAATCTTCAAAAGAAATTACATTTCATTTACGTACCTAAACACTCTAACTTGCCGCAATTATATTATGCAAACGCAAATATTTTTAGGTAAACGTTTCGAAAGAAAATCTCCTGATGTGCGAGTTTTTCCTGTCCGTCCGTCCGCCTGTCTGTTATTCGTCTCACTAGAGAACGAATCACTAACTATCTCAAACTTGACGCTGCGATGTGAAGTGCTAAAATATGAGGCGTCATCAAAAAATGTTTAAAAACGTGTCTAATGAATTATTAGACAGCACAAAAAATTTGTGTATCACAGGTCCAGAAACTAATTTTGCAAATATTGCCAGGCTTCTATTGTTTCCCTGCCCCGAAATTATGCTGATACAAATTGTGAGCTACATAACCAAATGTAAGATGTTCTTATAGTCACTTCGTATACAGACGTGACCGCGGTGTCGGATTATTACTACACTACTGTGGTTACTGGTTTGTACTTAAAAATTTAAAGAAGTTAACAGAAATTATATAAGGGAAACGTTTTCTTAAACGGAACTACCACAAGATACGATACGATAACCAGTCGTTACGATCTTTATGTTTGTCAATAAGTATGTTCCAAGTTTAAGGTGATAAAGTCTTCACCATACTAGTGACATTATTTCTTACTGTAATTACTTTCTAATTTTTAAAATAATGTACAGAGTAAGAGAGAAACGTACCTTGCTCACCAACAAAGAAAAGTCCCTTGTGCATTGCTGCATATAACAGCTAAAGCTTTCTCTTTTCCCTGTTAGTAAATAATCATTAAGTAGCTATTTTACTAGACTAAGGGTGGAATTATTTATTTGTGGGTTAACTGGAATGTTATTTGTAACGTGAAAAACGACTGGATCAGCGAAGGCACAATGTAGAGGCGAATGAAACTTTCGAGCTAATAACATTTGCAATGTATTTTATTGAAGTATTAGAGTAAATCCAATGCCATAAACTACATAATAAGACGGGGTCAGCTTAGCATTACGATCGACCCAAAGGAAATAACTCGAAGATGTTGCGGTGGGCCCATGACGGCTGATGTATGTTAGGGCGAGACCATTCGGCGATATTTATTGTGTACTTAACTGGAACGAGATACGCACGACCAAACTCCATTACCCAAACAAAAACTAAACAGCAGTGTCACAGATGATACCAATTCAGAAAATTGGCTACGACTATATCGTCGTTCAGATTCCTAATATGTTTATAAAGCAATTCTTAAAGTGTTCTTATAGACGCCTCCAACATGCGACTGTCCAGAATGATAAAATCTATATTCGTATTTCAGATTTGCAGACGACAGACTTAAGTTCCTAAAGTATAAGTACAATTCATACTCAGTATTAACATACATACATGGATGCATACATTTCGTTTAGAAATAGTATGTATAGTTTGCTACACTTTACAAAATAAAGTCTTCCCCAGACCGCTAGTTGTGCTTAAACTTTACTTATAACGTCACATACGATATCTAAACAAGGTATGTAATCAAAATACTTATCCTTTAGGTATTAAATCGCGTATTTCATATTTATCTTTATATAAATTTATACGTTTTAATAGCCATTACAGTCAGCGTCCTCAGTAAATGTTAATATCTTTAAGAGTTATTTATTATAGCAAAGTAAATTTATGAAATATGAAAATTGAAAACACAATCATTTAATTAAATCCTATGATATAAAATGAACATTAGACGGTGTTATTATGATTTCTTGATATTCAGTCATACAGGATGATACTTGGAATACAGGGACACATCCATTGGGGCTACAACTCTGAAGTTTGCCATAGCGGTGCCAATTTACCTCATGACCCACATTCCAAATCATATTTACGATCAATATAGTTATTTGTTGTCGAAACTTTATAAAACTTAAAAACAAAGCACATTTGGTCATTGCATTTATAAGGCTAATGCATCTTCGAAATGAATTCATGGCCTACAAAATTGTGCAGGAAAATGAATATTTCTTGACATGAAGGTCTTTGCGTAAATTGGCACTTCCATATCAGCTTGGTAGTCCTAATAGATAAGTTCGTGTGGCGATTTAAGTTATTTCGATTCATCTAGCAACTATATTGTATAATTAAAGTAACGTAGAAATTATGTATATTAGCGTTTGGGTAAATTTTTTTTTCAAGTGCAGTGTGTCACGATTTCGTTGTTTTAGTTGTTTTTTAAAGATACCTTTGTTATTATCAAAGATAGAAGTTTGCAGTTTTTACATCCATGTGCCACTTTGTTGACCTAGATTTCAAGGCAAAATCGAAAATTTAGTATCTTCTTCTGTTTTCGATTTATAGCCAAACGTCGATATTTTTTCAAGGTCTTATATCTCGGTTATTACTATTATATTGCTATATTTTGTCAACAGTACTTATATATTACAGGGGGTGCGGTTTTTCAGTAATATTATAAACTTACAATTCTTTAAATGGAAATTATCGTTGGCTTGGAAACCATCAGCTGCAGTTCTTAGCTTGTCAAAAATAAACATAGACATTCCTAAAAAATATTTTCCAAATGTTTTATTCAGCCAGACGGTGCCCAGCCCATAATGCTTTGGCAGTGAGGCATTACTTAGAAAACCCTTTGCTAAATTTTTGGATTGCAACATTCGGTGCGGTATTATGACGGTTTTGCTACATTATGTTTTTCAGAAAACTCCAAAAGGAATAAATCCAGTATTTACAGATCTGGAGATCGTGACGGCCATAACACCGAACCAACTGTTGCAATCTAACGATTTAGGAAACGGTTTTCTAAGTAAGTTCTCGCTGTCAAAGCATTCTGGGCAGGGGCACCGTCTCATTGAAAAAAATATATTTCGAAGATGTTTTTCAGGAATGTCTATATTTATATTTTTGAGAAGCTAAGAAAGAACTGCAGATGATGGTTGCCAACCCAGCTATAATTCCCAGTTAAAAAAATACAAGTTTATATTATTACTCAAAAACCGCATCCCCTAGAAAAAATCTAACCACGTTACTGATTTCGGCACTCCGCAATATATAAGGACCGTTGACGAAATATATCAGTATAATAGAATTAAGCCAGGTATAAGACCTTGAAAAAAGTGTAGTTCATCCACGCCTGCTATTTTGCAGCTTTTCAGCTTTACTATCGTTTTTTATATCTCATTTAACCGAATATCCTTCTTAGTTTCATTCACTATTCTTTCTACGTTCTCTTTATTAATCTCTTCAGTCTTATATTCCTCACTACTGTACAGCTTTCCGAAATATTCTTGCCAGTATTTCCTCACTTCACAATCGTCCCATACAATTTCGTTGTTCCTATTCATCATTCCTTCAGCGTTCTGTTTTGGGCCACGTTTTGTATTTTTACCCATTTCCGGAATAGTTTTTATTTCTCTCAAAACCATTCCTCATTTTCTCTCCTTCCATAGCCATCACTTCCTCTTAGTTCTTCCCACTGCCTCCTTCGGTCATTTGTTTCTTAATATCTACACCTCATGCAAACGATTTTTCGTGGTCTCATTGTTTGTAGTAATCATAGCCATGTACGCATCTTTTTTATTATATACGGCCTTTTTTACCGATTCATTCCACCAAGCACATTTTTCTGTCTAGCTACAGTCGCTCTTCCACATACCTACACGACACAATTGGCAACACAGTCTTTCAAGCTTATCCATGAACTTTCAACGTCATTGTCTTTTATTTGTTCATTCCACATTGCGTTATTCACATTCAACTCTTTACTCACAGAATCTGCATATTTCATTCTCACACTATTATCTAAAAGTTTATCTACCCTAATTCTGGACGTTTGCACTACGTTTGACTTCCTTCTCCAAAAGTGGAGAAGTGGGATGTGAAAGTGGGTTTGCACATCTGGCAATGGTATAAAAAAAGACGATAGACCATTGCACAAATATTCTATAAATATTCTCATGACCCTTCAAAACGAAGTTTACGTGACAACAATATTAACATTTTCATGTAGAACTGCAAAGAATATACACCATTTATAAAATACGCGAAAAGGTTGATTGAAAGGATAGAACATTGGTGTTTCTATTACAGAAGGAATATCACTAGAGGCTCCAACACCAATCATTTAGTAGAAGTGATGTTCAAAATCTTTAAAGATATACCCTTAGAATGTACGAAGGCATATAATCTGGTCCAGCTTACCGACTTCATAACAAGTAGCTTGTCCTGTTATTTCACACAGAGAATTTTAGATATAATTCTAAATAAAGTAAATATCAAAAAGTTTTTACCTGACAGCAAGGACGTGGACATGGGCACAATTAAAGAAGTTGGTAGTTTACAATATCAGGTGAAAAGTCAATCGAGTCAAGAATATTGAGTGTGTAAAGATCAATCGGCCACCATGGAGAAATATTCCATAAATTCTTCCAATGTTCTACGTGTTGAACAAAAAAATTATCCTAAAATAACAACTGGACATGATGCACCCAACCACACCTTAGAGCTTTTTAGCTACAAATGGTCAACCACATTCCTTCACAGGAATCGAATGCAGTGGAGTCGATTTCTCATAATGCGTCTGATAATGAGGATCATGAAAGTGGGGAAACTGAACTAATTGAGTGATTAACCAATAACTAAATCAAGCTACAATTCGAAGAATGAATAGAGAATTTTAAAAATTATGTGTTGAAGAATTTAGAAGACCATAGGGAACATTTTGAAGATGGCGTCATGGCGATGATGAACAATTATAAGACGAACATAAAGACTCCGTCTAATTTGTTGAGTGGTTTGCATACAGCATTGAAACCGCATTCATTTGAGTCGCTTCGGAAAACTGAAAAAACCACATCGTGAGTGACACAACGGAAAGGCAAGAAAATCGGTGTTCAGCTCACTGCAATGTCTTGTCGCAAGACATATTTGTCTGGGAGAAGACGTTTCCGGCCGCAAACAACATCAATCGTCAAGCTCGGAAGCTGGCACCACATCTGTTAGAAACATGTGCCCAGCAGAATAGAAGTCTGGATTCCAGGAAAGTTGCAAAATGAAAACTCTTTGTACTGTTGGTTCGATAAATAAAATTAATAAAATAACAATTCTATTTTACTCGATTACTGAATAATTATTTCAAAATTGTGGTGTTATCGCTTTCCTGTATAGTGTCATGAATAATAGCATATTATTTTAAGCATGAAACTTTGTTTTTAATGACACCATAGTGAATTTTAAAACGAGTGACAAACGCCGAGTCTACAAGTTGTTTTGTAATTGCACGTAGGTTAGATTGAATTAATTAACAATTAATTATGTCACATCTACGTTCCTTGTATTATACCTTCACTTGCCCATGACCATATGAGTAGTATACTGCGAACGCATCACTGCACACGTGGAAGTGTTGATCATATGTGTGGTTTAGGAGGATGTGCCGGTATCGGGCGCAGTTTAGGAACCCCGATTCTGGGGACGATCGATTCGGTGCGGATGCAGATGACATTTGCAGTTTAGGAAAATGAGGCCCGGTAGCGTAAATCCAATCCCCCGCACACCACAACCATATAAACGTTATTGCATGGTTGTACTCTTATTGAGAATGATTAAGTAAAAAAAGTCGCAGTATCTCATTCAAACCCCAGTGAGTTTCAACAAATAAACGCAGTCTGCATCGTGGTGAGCCTCTAACGCTGAAGCAACGCTGCACGGTTTAAAAAGAAAATATTCTGAGCACACTAATACGATATTTACGAAGGTACTATCCTCGCCAGGAGTTTTTCCCTACGTCATCACATACAATCATATGGTGTAATATGAAAAACATAAGTCACAATTATTTTCGGGGATAATATAACTAGTGTTATGATTATCATCGTTGATAGCTCCTGGTAAAACCGATGAAAATTGAACGAGTGCGAAGCACGAGTTCAATTTTCTAAAGGTTTTAACGAGTGGTATCATCGATTATTAACCATAACACGTGTTATATTTGGTGAGAGAATATAATGAACGTTAATAGAAAATATAATTTTTTATAGTCTACCGTTTTAAACGATTTGTTACTTTGACAGTAAACTATTTTATTCATTAAAATCATGTGACAGTCAATATTCTGCAATTTTGTTTTTGTGTTTTAACCAATGAAAGGAATCAAAAATGTACCATGTTACATGTGAATTATATTCTCGTTATAATAAATTCTGATTATAAAATATACCCCGAGATGGCAGCATTTAAAGCTGCAGACTTCCAAAATACTATTACTTGTTGATTGTGATTTATTTTGTAAAAATTAGAACTGATTTAAAGCGTGTAATAAATGGAGATTAAAAGTAGTAAATGTAGGAAATGAGGAAACAGCCAAAGGATAAACAAACAGATGGAGGTTATGTAGTGTTAGTCAAATGAGAATTAAATTCATATGCATATAAAACAAATTGGTTAAGCGTTTATAGGTTTACTCTTTATACTAGATTTGCTTCTTCAGTACCGTGTGTCGATATCGTCAAATGCACTACGAATATTCACCATCCTTATTTAATTCACTGATTTATATGAGAAGACAGTATAAACAAATTGGATACCTAAATCAATAAATTAATGACGTAGCGGTGAGCACTCCTGGCGAGGATAATATTTAGATTTAACTGTTGAAATAAAGTTAAATTGACATTTAATAAAAACCAAATTAAAAATGTTTAGTTGGAAAATCCTCAGTACATTTTTAAACTTTCAGTACGCCCTATAATCGGTATTCTGTTTTAATTCCATTTGTTTGCCAGTAAAAAACTTAAAAAATATGTATTATTGTTTAATATTTACAAACTTGTACTATTCAATTATAAGTTTATATATATATATATATATATATATATATATATATATATATCATAAAGATAAAATTTACATCGATTGGGGCTTTAACCTTGATGGCGCGGTTGGTTAGCGCGGTACTCTAGCAAAGTACAGGTCGTAGGTTCAAATCCTACTCGAGGTAAACTTTTTATTTATGTATTTAATAAAACTATTAATAATTTTTAATTAATTAATTCAGTTTTGATTTAGGGTTTTGCTTGTGCGGAGCTGTTCTAAAACCTTTAAACATATGTCTACGTAATTTGTCATTGCAAATTAAACAAGTTTTTATTTTTAAATAAAATTGTACCTAAATGTAGGATTGATTACATACAGAATACAAATAATTTTGATCACCTAAAAAATCTTTTTTTTTAATACTCTGTTTTATGATATTTAATTTACAATTTTTAAACGATATGTTACAAACAAAACAAAAATTATACAAAATAATATATGTACGTGTATAGGTATAACTCTTAATAATAGATTCCAACATTTAGTGGATTTATGCTTTGGGTTTATTTTCCAAAATATTTTTGGATAAATTATGAATTCTTTTTGGTGGTTGCTCCTCTTTCAATTTCTTTCTGAACTCTATTCTGTTTTTTCGTCTTGCGACGTGTGTTGGCTGAACTCGAATTTTTCTGGACCGAGAAAATATTTGCTGCGAAATTTAACGTTTGAGTTGCGTATGCACATTTTTTAATAATAAATGTAATTTTATCAAAACAGCAGTTGACTCTGGTGAACAATTTTCCTCAAATATATTACCAATCCTGTTGAATATATTTTCCACATATACTTGTATTTACAGTATAATAAAATAACTTGTCTGTTGACGATACTACATGATACACATATTCTTCCATTTTTTTTTTGCTTTTATACAAAAATGTTTGTAATCTATTTGATGTTAGGTTCGCCGTGTGTTCGCAAATTCTAGTAATCTTCTTTTGTAGTAGTGTTCAAAAGTTGTTGCAATAAAATCAGCCAGTGCACAACTATTAAACCCCTTGCATCGTTCTAAAATAACGTCTTTAAAAATACGAATAGTAAAACTGTTCCTATTGTTGCCTTGGTTTGTAATACACCACTCTCATCTTCTTTCCCAGAGTTTTGTAAAATCTTCTTTTACCAAATTATTATTCGCTATCTTCTCACTTGACATTAGAACACTGAAATTCTCTTCAGCTTCTTCCGACGAACTAGAATACAATACATCTCTGAACAACTGCATAAAAATGCGTCTATTTTCTTTGGGAACATTATGATTACTTTGCCATAGCCATCTCCATTGCGCCTGGCATATGTGAAATGAACAAAGTAATAAAGTAGATATTGGAAACAGCTTTTAATCCATCTCGCTCTGCTGCACTATCGCCCGTCATGATAGCTTGTGGAGAAAATGCCTATCTGCTTAATTTCAATCTTTCTTTAGCTCCTGAAAATGCTAATGTGTAGTTTGATTCGGTTTGAGCTGTATGCAGTATACAGGCAATAGGTAATGCCCCAATTTTCCCAGCTGTGAATACAATTGTGACACATATATTCGATTGATCACATGACTCGCTTGACCCTATGAATACAATTTCTTTGGAAAATTCTTCAGTCACAGTTCTTTGCATAATTATCGTAACAATAACAATTAGAAGGTGATTTTCACGTAAAACTACTTTCACGCCAACTTTCTGGAATTCTCCAATTTTTGATCGCAGTTTCTGTAGAAGCCCAGCTTCTTCACGCCATTTATCGCAGAGATGATTTACTTGCCTTAGCGTCGGATTAATTTGCACATTTGATAGCAATTAGACTATATCGTTTTCCTCCTTTCCAGTATTTTCATCTCAAGATGTGCCTTAGATGCCGAAAGTGTCATGCCCGAGTTAAAATATGAATTAAAAGTCTCAATAGCATGATTATTTATTCGTAAATACAAAAAACATGAACTTTATAAGAGTGGCAGAAGATAACATCTATAATTACATTTTTTCCCTCCTTTAATGTAGAATCGTTTCTGATTGTGCCTCGATTAATCTTTTTAAATTTAAATTCATCGGTTGCGCCACATTTCTTGTTTCGGTTTCTGGAATCTTCCCAGGCCATGCAGTTTATGAGATTTTACTAATTCATTAGGGCGATTACGCTTAGGGTTTCTTGCCAAAATATAGGTGGACAAGCGGTTATTTTGGGACATCTTAATGTTATCGGTAAAAATTATTCGTTTTTCGTCTACCAACATGTCTTTTGAAACATCAATACATTGATAAGTTTTATTATTGCAACTACCATGATTACATTTTGATTTATAGTTCCGTAATTCAAGATCTTTTGGAGCATATCTACAATATTAACAACAATAATAATAAAAGTTCAGCATTAGAAACAGTACAAAATACTTACTTTATGCTTCCTAACCTCACTTCTTTCTTTGATTTTCTTTTTCTAGTACCTTCGCTATTTTCACCGACTATCAGGCCACCATTCGCATTAGTCTCATGGTTATTCATTTTACTCAATGAAGCGCTTCTACAAGCACTGATAAAACACAAAACTGCTATCGATACACTAGCACGTAAGTATGCACTAAACAGCTGTGAACTAATCGCACGCGCCCTAAGAATACATGCAAAAGGGATATGTTGCGCTTTGAACATAACAAAGTTGTGGATATGTTGCGTTTAGAAATTAGAGGCGTGCATTCAGAATGCATTTACTATAAGATATGTTGTGTTTTAATAGTTTCTAAACTCGCCATCGTGTAGGGGAGCCCCGAATACCGCTACAACCATTTATAACTCGATTTTGATAGTTTGTGGATTTGTTGCATTTTGAAATTATTGCTCCTCATGTAGTGTCAGTCAAATGAGAATTAAATTCATATGCATATAAAACAAATTGGTTAAGCGTTTATAGGTTTACCTTTTCTACTACATTTGCTTCTTCAATACCGTGTGTTGATTTCGTCAAATGCACTACGAATATTCACCATCCTTATTTAATTCACTGATTTATATGAGAAGACAGTATAAACAAATTGGATATCTAAATCAATAAATTAATGACGTAGCGGTAAGCACTCATTGCGAGGATAATATTTAGATTTAGCTGTTGAAATAAAGTTAAATTGACATTTAATAAAAACAAAATTAAAAATGTTTGGTGGGAAAATCCTCAGTACATTTTTAAACTTTCAGTACGCCCTATAATCGGTATTCTGTTTTAATTCCATTTGTTTGCCTGTAAAAAGCTTAAAAAATATGTATTATTGTTTAATATTTACAAACTTGTACTATTCAATTATAAGTTTATATATATATATATATATATATATATATATATATATATATATAAATATAAAGATAAAATTTATTTACATCGATTGGGGCTTTAACCTTAATGGCGCAGTTGGTTAGCGCGGTACTCTAGCAAAGTACAGGTCGTAGGTTCAAATCCTACTCGAGGTAAACTTTTTATTTATGTATTTAATAAAATTAATAATAATTTTTAATTAATTAATTCAGTTTTGATTTAGGGTTTTGCTTGTGCGGTGCTGTTTTAAAACCTTTAAACATATGTCTACGTAATTTGTCATTCCAAATTAAACAAGTTTTTATTTTTCAATAAAATTGTACCTAAATGTATAACTCTTAATAATATAACATTTAGTGGATTTATGCTTTGGGTTTATTTTCCAAAATATTTTTGGATAAATTATACATTCTTTTTGGTGGTTGCTCCTCTTTCAATTTCTTTCTGAACTCTATTCTGTTTTTTCGTCTTGCCATGTATGTTGGCTGAACTTAAATTTTTCTAGACCGAGAAAACGCATTTGCTGCGAAATTTAACGTTTGAGTTGGCGTATGCACATTTTTTAATAATAAATGTAATTTTATCAACACAGCAGTTGACTCTGGTGAACGATTTTCTTCAAATATATTACCAATCCCTCTTGAATTTGCCGCGTATATTTTCCACATATACTTGTATTTACAGTATAATAAAATAACTTGTCTGTTGACGATACTACATGATACACATTTTCTTCAATTTTTAAAATATCTTTTGCTTTTATGCAACAATATTTGTAATCTATTTGATGTTAGGTTTGCCGTGAGTTCGCAAATTCTAGTAATCTTCTATTGTAAAAGTGTTCAAAACTCGTTGCAATAAAATCAACCAGTGCACAACCATTAAAACCCTTGCATCGTTCTAAAATAACGTCTTTAAAAATACGAATAGTAAAACTGTTCGTATTGTTGACTCTGTATGTAATACACCACTCTAATCTTCTTTCCCAGAGTGTTGTAAAATGTTCTTGTACCAAATTATTATTCGCTATCTTCTCATTTGACATTAGAACACTGAAATTCTCTTCAGCTTCTTCCGGCGAATTAGAATACAATACATCCAGCGAATTGGAATACAATACATCTGCATAAAAATGCGTCTATTTTCTTAGAGAACATTATGATTACTTTGCCATAGCCATCTCCATTGCGCCTGGCATATATGAAATGTACAAAGTAATAAAGTAGATATTGGAAACAGCTTTTAATGCATCTCGCTCTGCAGCACTATCGCCCGTCATGATAGCTTGTGGAGAAAATGCCTATCTGCTTAATTTCAATCTTACTTAAGCTCCAGAAAATGCTAATGTGTAGTTTGATTCGGTTTGAGCTGTATGCAGTATACAGGCAATAGGTAATGCCCCAATTTTCCCAGCTGTGAATACAATTGTGACACATATATTCGATTGATCACATGACTCGCTTGGCCCTATGAATACAATTTCTTTGGAAAATTCTTCAGTCACAGTTCTTTGCATAATTATCGTAACAATAACAATTTGAAGGGATTTTTACGTAAAACTACTTTCAGGTCAACTTTCTGGAATTCTCCAAATTTTGATCGCAGTTTCTGTAGAAGCCCAATTTCTTCACGCCATTTATCGTAGAGATGACTTACATGCCTATACGTCGGATTAATTTGCACATTGATAGCAATGAGACTATCGTTTTCCTCTTTTCCAATATTTTCATCTCAAGATATGCCTTAGGTGCCGAAAGTGTCATGCCCGAGTTAAAATATGAATTAAAAGTCTCAATAGCATGATTATTTATTCATAAATAGCTACAAGCATGCGCAACATGAACTTTATAAGAGTGGCAGAAGATAACATCTATAATTACATTTTTTCCCTCCTTTAATGTAGAATCGTTTCTGATTGTGCCTCGATTAATCTTTTTAAATTTAAATTCATCGGTTGCGCCACATTTCTTGTTTCGGTTTCTGGAATCTTCCCATTGCCGCTTAACTACCTTATTTACCGCTGCATGTTGGCATGAAAGTATTTTCCGAAATATGTAACGTACAGTATTCGTAAACCCTCTTTTAGTAATCCAGTTGGTACGAGTCGATTTAGAAAATTGTGATACCCAATCGTACCACCATCCCTCAGAATTTTCTTTGTCTACTAGTCTACATTGCAAAGCGACTGTAAATTTCTAATTACTTGCTACTTTAATAGTTTGTCAGTTATGGATTTTTCGGTCATTTTGTATAGGTATCTATGTTATAAAAATAAAATAACCAAACCAATAAAAATGAATTTTGTTGCAATTTAATTACCACATAAACCATGCAAAATCACAAAACACACAGATACCGACAACATCAAATGGACAGCACAAATATAGCGGCGTTCTTACGTGCACGTATTAAAACTAATACACGTCTAATGGATTCACCAACGTACTCACGCCGTCCATATGCGCATGTTGCACGAGGGCGCCGTGGATGCAAAGGTGCCTGTCGATGTCTCTCAATTCATACATTTTCAGCAAAAAAATAAAATTGTGAAAACGAAAATAGTAGTAATTATTTATTGTTTTACAATAATTACAGTTTTCTGTGTGCGAGTTTTATTTTGTTAAAAAAAATAATAATAAACAGAAATCTTTATTCACAATAAAGGCTTAGTCATTTGTAGTGTTGCATTTCAACTTGTATTTTAACGAGTATACAATTATTCGTGTTGCAACTTGCATTTTGTGACTTGTATTTCGAGCTCCTGCATAAAAAGAGTTTACTTGATAGATTTGTTTTATATTTATTATATTATCATACCGTTTGATAAATACCTAGTAAATTTTGTGTTCGTTAGTTGGTTATTAGTTCGAATTAATTACTTAAAAGCTTCTACCTAAGGTAAGTTAAATAAGTTTTGTAACCAATTTGGTGGAAAAGTAACTGTTTATAATTAACTTTTTTTCAAGTTTAAGCACTAAATATTTTTAATTGTTAAAGAAACTACTCCAAAGTTTTGCCGCAACCTCAGGAATGTTTAAAAATTTTAACCGTTTTATTTTTATTAATTTTCATGATTGAATTATTTTTGCAATCAATAAAATATGAAGCGAATTAATTTGGATTTTTATGTATATATATATATATATATACATATATTGAGATGATTAAAAGTTAGGCATAATAAAGGGGGTAGAGTTTATTGAGTTTGAATTTCTCTATGGTAGGCAAGTTAGATAAGTTTGTGGAAGAATGCAGTTCGTTTTCAATGAAAATATAGTTACGAGTGCAAAATTATGGTTTTGATGTGACAAAACAGGCTTTGTGGGGTTTGCACATGATTGTTATTTTCATAAAAGCATTGAGCTATACCAGTGGCATGTGAGAAAGGTCAACATGATTAATATTAATGGTATTAGTTTCGTGTAACATATTTATGTAATTTCGCATTTTATTCATTGAATTGTAGCATTTTGAAACATACAGATGTTGATCACATGGAATATGATAATTATAATATGTAGAATGTATAGTATTAGGTACGATAAACTATTTAAAATATGAAAGAAAGGGTTGATACGAACATAGTATAACCCTTTTGCATTGATTATTTTTTTGTTGATGTCCTGTATTTATTTTTTCTTAATAATGTTTAAACGTTTGTACGAATTCACGTGTCAATATCTGAAAAGTAATGATTCAGCGTTATATTAAAATTAATAAGTTTACATCAAACAAAATTAAAATTGTACTCAATAATTTAGATCAATTGCAGAAATTTTTGACAGGCTACATTTATTTCAGTATTAAGTGCGCAACGCATGCGTATCTTGTGCAGATCTCAACAAAGTTAGTTTCACATTGTAACTGTATTATAAAATACAATTTGATCATTTACATGTATATTCACAGATTCAATTTATATTGCCAACAATCAATGTTAAATTGAGCCCTATCTCCATTTAATAAAATTAATTTAGCCAGCACATATATATATATATATATATATATATATATATATATATATTGTGCTGTGAGATATAAAATTATTATAAATTAATGTTGAATGTCTTTAGGGGATAGGGTTCAAGTTTATATTATAATAATATATTTGAGTGCACCGGACTAGCTCTTATCTCAATTGGGGATATGGTTCAAGTTTAGAGGGAAATTATTTCTGGTTCAGTAATATTATGTGGATTCCACTTTATGAAAATATCTTATATAAGAAATGTATCTGAACAAAATTTATACTATAACGCATGCGTTATAAATTTACTGAATACAATTGTCAAAAAATGTCAGACTTGTTAAATAATGACTTGTTGAATTTATGATTATAATTACAACTGGATAATTGAAATTTAAAATTTTGAAATAAACTAAGTTTTTGCTTATTTTGCAGGTGTTTACACAAGTATTATATAAATATTTACACCTATACATATACAGAGAATAATTGCAGGAAATCACACAACTAAGAACACAATAAACAGGGTTATGATCAAAAATTAACTCACATGTGCATATTCCAAACTGCAAACAGATGTCTTCATACAGCTGGTTCCATATGTAGATGCAGGCACTTTCCTATATGATCGAGAATCTTGATATATGATGTTCACTGCTACAATCGCCCACTAGCTGTAGACTGGCCCTCGGGTTGTTGGTCACTTTGCTTCGGTAAATGCTATTATTTCTCAGCTTTACGGCTTCACCCAACCACAAATTTTTAATCGATGATGTTTTATTTAATTGTATTAATGCTTTTCAACTTTGTCGTTTAAATAATATTTAATGATTGTAAAGACTTTAAGTTAATGTCACTTTATTTTTAGGCTCCGGCTCAAATATAAATTATTTAAACGATCGCAGCAGAAAATAAAACCCAATTGAAGAAAAATGTTTACTATTTTATTTTGGCAAAACGTAACCAGTATTCAAATTTAACAAACGAATTTTTAAAACGTTAAACATAAATTGTCACAAGTAAGAAAAACTATTCGTAATGAACTTTACGAATGTGAACAGGTATCGGTAACCTAACTTATTTTTAAACAAACGTAGGTTTAAAAACAATTGCGCCTGATTTTCTCGTCTCTCCGTTTATATTAAATTTTCCCGATAATTATTGAGGTTATTTAAACTTACTTGTTGTACAAAAAAACACTACACTATTTTAAACTTTTCAAACAACTGGCAAATTACAGAGATAGATTCTGATCAAGGGCAATTCCTTTTATACCCTTTTGTTGGTTACCACATCTTCAACTTTTTTTAAGAAATTCAAATAATGTAACTATGTTTCTGATTGGTCGAAAATATTTTGAAAACTTAACCAAATTAGAAATTTAGCGATAACTTTCTTATACAGCTATAGATTTAAATTGTAATAACAGAAATGAAATCTGTGTTAAATTATGCATAAATAAGTACCCAACTTGATATAGTTCTTTTAAATATTATACAAAATGACCTATTCTAACTTAAAATTGCTTATATCTAAATAATCTTACAAACTACACTTAAATTAATTACATATATGTAATCCTGACGAAATTTTGCATTGGAAAACATACATTAAATGTCCGAAATCTTAAATTTAAAGAAAATTTTATATTTACCAAGTAAAACTGTATAATCAACCCCATTCCATAAATTTTGCGTTGAAATGCTTTGTATACATTAAATGACTATGTAAAAATGAGGAAAACCTCCTATTATTCACTTTCACAATCCATTTTAAACCTAACTTAATCTAAAAAACTATAAATTTGTGAAAAAACATTAAATTTAAGACATAACCTAACTTAATTCTAAAAATATAAATAATTTGCGTTTAAAAACGTTCATGTAAATCAAAATGTTATCCATATAACTTGTAATAACTGTCTTTATTATATTTATTGTTCATCTTGTTTGTATTGTATAATTTTATGTCACTTTAAGAAGTCATATCGTTTAACACACTTTTTTAAAATTCTACCATAAAAATGTATCTACATGTAAATATCTTTGTGTAAATATGTTCTATACACTGTTCTTAATATTTAAAATACATCACTTTGTTTGTCACACATTCGCTTCCAAAAATATGTAAGTAATGATCATATTAAGTTCGTATTATAACCCTTTCTTAAATTTTATCATATTTCCTGCATTCTAACTTACCTATACAAAGTTCCTAATATAAATCTAACTTTACACTATGTGTTAAACATCTGTAAAATATTCACATGCCAAAATACTTTCGATAAACTGAAATTTATTGAAACAAACTAAAGTACTGAATCGAATTTACGGAAATCAGTTTATTTAACATTCCTGACATTCTTGTAAGTAGCACAAAACCTTTTTATGATTAAACCAAAATGTATAAATTTTATTAAGATTGTTTTAACCAAAACAAATCCACTTTCTTGCCATCGTGAACCAAATTACATCAATTACATCCCTCGTACATGTATCATGCTTGATATCAACCCTTTTTTTAAAGAAATTACTAGTTTAAACTAACCGATCCCTGTCTTACTCTTATCTAAACATCTCAATATATATATATATATATATATATATATATATATATATATATAAGATATTCAATAAAGAAACAAGATATTGGCATGCCGTTATTGAACGTATTTTTATACGGTTCAAGTTTTGGCTGAACAGAACTTTCGAGATACTACTAATAAATTATATGAAAAAAATAAGGGCAACTTTTTGAAATATATCGAAATGATCGCAAAATTAGATCCTATTATGTCTGAATATATCAACCGGTCTCAAATGGAAGCGCACAAAAATATGCCTCATTAGCTTGGAAACAAAATCCAAAACGAAGTTATAACTTTATTAGGAAGTATCGTTAGATCTAAAATTTTAAACAGCGAAAAAAGCTAAATATTTTTCTATCATCCTCGACTGTACACCCCATGGCAGCCACCAAGAACAGATTTCAGTATGTATCAGATTCGTCAATTTAAACGATTCGGGAATTAGTATTGAAGAACACTCCTAACTTTTTGTTCTATTACTGATGTTACCGGTGAAGATTTAACAAATTTTTTGTTATCGACTTTAGAAAATTATGGATTAAATATTTTTAACTTACGCGGTCAAGGCTACGACAACGGGCCAAACATGAAGGGTAAGCATAATGGTTTACAAAAAATATTTTAAATATCAATCCAAGGGACGATGAACCAATACAAAATGAAGAACTAAAATTTAAAGTACATTGTTTTTTTTAATTTGATAGATATTACTACAAAACCTTGTAACGATAGATTCGAACTGTTATCTGCCCATGCGGCAGTTTTCAAATGTTTATGGAATATTTCGGAATTTAAGAGTCACTCTGAGTCAGAATAGCTAGAATTTTGTACAGGACTTGAGGGTATATTAAGTAATAAAAATCGAAATGAATTTGATATAAATGGGATAGAACTTATGCAAGAATTGCAGTTTTTGCAGAATTTTGAGAAGTGTCACTTATTCGCCCATTACTACCCTAAATTACATTGTAACCAATAATTTACATTATTCTTATTCAAACATGTTTGTGGCATTACGAATTTTATTGACAATGTCAATTGCCATAGCCACAGCGGAAAGATAGTTTTCCAAATTAAAAATCATTAAAAACTATTTACGTTCTACTATGGTACAAAAACGATTGGAAAATCTTGCCACCATTTCAATCGGGTTTACATTATTTCAAGATCTAGACATGAAACGTTAATACAATAATTTTCACAAAACAAAGCTCGTAAAGTCCAGTTATGTTAAAATATCTTCAATGTTCCAATAATTTTGTTTAGAATTTTTGCATTTATGAATAAAATTGTTCAAATTTAAAATTACTGTAGAACGTTATTTTAAAAATAATTTTATCCTTTATCTAACATCCCATGTTAATTCATTTCTATTAACAGTTTTGATCATTTTGGTAAGTATTCGTATGATTTTAACTTGAAAAATTCTAAGCTGAATGTGTGCAAAATAGAAGTTAAAACAAAAAAATTTTACAATTTTATGATAAGGTTTGTTAATTTTTTTATAACAATTTTTTTGCACGACGGCGCTCGACAAAGTTGGCGCGCCACTGTGCACCAACTGTACATTTCCTTTTCCAAGAATAATTGCCGCCAAATCATCATTTAACGCTAGCAGCGTGTTGTACCGCACTGAGATTTGTCTCAACGCAATGTGCAATTATTAGTTCCATTCTCCTAACTGATTTACGCGGCCCTGTAACATTTTAAGTTGGCACTAATGCTTTATCTTGGCGTTTAAACTCTTTTCTTGTTTAGACAACTTTTTATGCGAGGGTCAGATGAGCAAACGAACTACTCTTTAAATGAGACTTAACACCTACTATTATCAAAAAGACTTAACCCTAAAATTCCCTTTGTAAGTTGAAAAATGATTTTAATAAAAATTTTTAAACACAAATTGCAAATACCAAACAAAAGTGATAATTTTTGCTTTGATAAAAAACTTAGTATAAAAAAAATATTTCTCTAAATAAACACATAACGTATATTTTTTAGTATTTGTGGTAAGTAGTAGTGAGAAATCTTATTGTCCAAAGCAGCTGTCCATTAAGAGGGAGGGTAAAGCTTCTTAGATCTGTAGGACGGAAAGAGGGCAGCCATTTGCTAATGTAACTCGTCAATCTCAAGTTCCCCTGGACTTTAAGTAAAACGAGAACCGCAATGTAAACATATCCAGCTCTCTGCTTATTTAAAAATTTCACTCGCCTTAATTTACTCATAACTTCAGCTTTATGTTATTAATGTGCAATAAATAGGTTCATAATTTAATGGCTATTCGGGGGGCGAAAGCGAGTATTCTCTTAACTAAACGCAACTGTCATCAAACTCACCATTGGCCTTCAACAGTTCATTTTCATTAAAGTTGTAATATATTCTTTGTTATAGTAAAAACGTTGAAAATGTATAAGATTTTCACAAAAAATAAAAGTGCTATTACTTTTTGTAGCTAGAAAAATTTGAATACCTGTTACATAATTCATAACGTATCAACGTCAGTCATCTCCTAGAAGGTCAGTATGAATCAGGGTAAGAAGTTAGGGTGTATCGCGTAAAATCAAAGGACATAACACCCTAATTCACATGCTAAGGGCGCACACAATGATGTGGCATCTAGTTTTATTGCTTGATCAGAATATAACATTATATTGGAATGTGCTAGGCGTGTATGTTACCCGATTACAGTGCGCTCACTATAAGAAAATCTGATTTATTTTCATAATTTCGTTATATATCATAATTAAGAACTTTTAGTACAATTGTAATTGACAGGATCAGGCGCTTCAATCTAACGTCATTAAACTTTATACACGTATAATTGGATCTATCAAATGATAAAAAATATGTTTTAAAGTTTTAATTGTATTCTTGTAAATCATAGTTAAGTTAATCCTCCAAATATGTTCCAACTTAAAAGTATTTCACTGTACATTTGAAGATGGTGGTAGAGGTGACATGGGATACGAAAGAAGATTACAGCCTCCACAGCTATTGGTCCAGTAGTCTTTACGTTCTAAAGCAACGTGGTTTATACCTATAGAATCGCAGATGTCCTATAAAAGTCGGAACAACATGGATTTGTCTTTTCACATATACTTTTCAGATTATAGTTTTCACATTTGCTTATAAACTAGGCAAGGATTTTCTCCTGTACTGCATGAATTTTAGAGTTTCCAATCCGTTCAGATTATTTTTATTATATTAATTTTGTGAAAGTATAGGTATACAATTATGTTAATACAACAATTGTCAACGTTATATGCCGTAAAATCCTATTTAAAACATAGACTGACGTAGTAAAACTAAACTTTTAAAAGTTTTATCGTCGTATTGCTTCTGCATATAAATCAGCAGCTGTGCAAGGTCCACTGACATAACAAATGTACGAAAGTTTCTGAAGTTTGCTGCTCTGGACTCCACAAATAGAAGAGGGAGGAAGTTGCCCTGACCGGGCTATGCTTCGAATCTAAGGCGACGTTATTGGCCATATAACAAAAGTTATCTCTATAAAAACCAAAATAGACTTATTTTCTACGATCTGCTTTTTTTCGTTAGTTTTTCATTTTGAGGTATTTTGTTTTTCTATTTTATTATAGTTGAGAATTCATTCTGAGAAATTCTCTTGAGGAAAACATGTATCCGAAGTCAAAGGAACCTTGTAATAAGTTTGTAATTCTCGAAGGACGCACATGTACCATGTCCATTTCCATCCCTTGAGCAATGCCGTGTTTGACGAAGTTGAAAATAAATTTTGTTTTAACAAAAGCTTTTAGTTTAAAAGTGGCTTAATATTATTTACAATCAAATAGAATTACGTTTTATTACTGTGCAACTGAACAATAAAAAAAAAAGCTTGCCACAAAACTAATTCTTAAAGCTATAGT
This sequence comes from Vesta saturnalis, assembly GCA_036346205.1. Classification (NCBI taxonomy): domain Eukaryota; kingdom Metazoa; phylum Arthropoda; class Insecta; order Coleoptera; family Lampyridae; genus Vesta; species Vesta saturnalis. Next base: position 406,865 of record JARFJB010001195.1, on the reverse strand, counting down.
AGAAGAAGTGACTAGAATTTTTGTGCACATTAGGATGGTTGTTATGTGTTTTATATCTACGCTGGATCCAATACACGTACTATAAAAAACATGACAGCACATTAGTAACATTCCAATGTTCTTGTGATTCTACCCACGAAGCGATCATTTTGCGGGATGAAGCGTGGCCATTAGGCCTGGAACCGGCCATCGATTCTCCAAGCATTTTGAATGTTCTCTAAATCTACCATATGTTTCGCATACCGGACGTAAGCGTGCGTAGGTTGATTTCATTTCTTTTTCGATAATTCCAACGCATCGAAACTCGTATTTTGTATACGAATCACTAATCATCACATTAGTTGTATTCCCATATAAGACAAGGTAACCGCGAGCATTTTATTTTGCTGTCTAAGATTGCCACATTAATTGTAAATCCATTCAGGTTAACTGTACATACAACAATAATTAATTAGTTATGTTATTTTATTCAATTATATCAAAAATCACTGTTAACAGGTTTTTTAATGCCGAATCTTAATTAAAGATAAATTCTGTATGCGATGGAACACAAAGTTATGTATCTGAGTTTCAAGTACGTTAATAATAATAATGATGACCGAAATGAATGTAAAAATGAGTGAAATTTATGGTGCAGTCTTAAAATAAGTACAAAATTCTAAGTAAATTAATAGCAGCAATGAATTTAAATGCTTGGCAACTACGTCACAAAAGTTTCTTTAACGTATACGGGTGCTAATTTTATTCTAACTTTTAATCGATACTAAAACATAAATATCACATTAATAAATAAAACCAGAAGTTGATGGTGCTTGGTGTACAAACACATACGATTAGGCACTTACTTTAGACACAAAAATGAGTAGCAATAGGTCAGACGGGTGCTAAATAATTTTTTTGTGTGTAAGAGAAGTTTTCGCCCTAAATGAGCGCAAATGTTACAATACCTTATTTATTGAAATTGGTTCATAAATAAAAAAACTATGGCTATTTTAATTTTTGTAGTGTTTGATAAATAATACAAAACATTTGAATAAGAAATTTATTACGAAGATTATTAAAGAGATTATTACGAGTAATTAAGAACAGTTAGTAATTAAGAACATAATTACGAAAGTAGAAAAGGTATAAGATCTTTTGCCATTAGAGTAAGTGTTCCATGTGACCACCAAAAATACCATAAATCGTCACCTCATAGACTGCCTCACCCTCTCTAACACTCCAGGCATCTCTCTGATCCATCGGCATCGATCTTCAATCTGCTCTCTCAGCTATTCGATGTTGTCTACAGGCGTTGAATAGACCAAGGATTTTAAGTGACTGCAAACGAAAAAGTCTAATGGATTTAAATCCAGCGATCTTGCTGGCTACGCTATCAGGACGCCTCGACCATTCCACTTGTTTCTGTATTGTACGTCTAAGCATCATTGCTGAAGTCAGGAGGAGCACCATCGTGTATAAACCACATGCGATGTCTAGTATTTAGAGGCACATCTTCCATGATATTGATTAGGTCATGTGGAAGGACGCGTAAGATAGCTAACTTCATTAAGTCTTGTTGGTAAAAACACTGGGCAAATAAAACTATCCCCAACAATACCCGCCCAAACATTCAATGAAAAAGTATGTACTATAATGACATGCGAGTTCTCATCTGCCCAATGCTTGGTGTTGTGGAATTTCAAAATAATATGCCGGATGAATCCTGGTTTATTAGTAAAAGTACTGATGACAAAAATTTTTAACACATTTATTGTTCAGCTGTTCATATTCTAACAGAGTCTGGACTCTTTGAACGTAGTACGGGTACAATTGTTAACTTTTCAAAACCCTACAAATTGAAGTATGGTCGATCCCCTCAGCAGACGCTATTCTTCCTGTACTTGTGGAAGGATCTTCTTCGTCCGCGTGCAAGACTCGTTCTTCCATAACTAATGTTCTGGTTGTTCGAGGTCTACCACGAGCACCAGGTGGAAAGGTGCCATTCTGTCTGAGATCATGCACATTTATGAATGCCATTCACTAGGAAGTCTCTAGTTTGGAAAATGTTCCGAGTATGAACGGCGAGATAATGCACGATTACAATCTGCAAGTACGTGAATATCGGCTAGTTCTACATTTGCAAGATAGGTTGGAATTTTAATGCAGACAACGTAAATGACAAAGCCGCACTCTGGAAACTTTTAGGTACTGCTCATAGACAAATAATTTCCGTATTGTATGTAAAAACGAAACAATAACGACATTTCATGACATCTGTTTGGAATAAAAACAGCTGTTTACAGTAACATAACAGTAAAAGGGTATTAATTAGTTACGGAGGTAACAATTTGTTTATTTTTCATGTGTCCATTAGAACTTATAAAATTGTTAATTTATATATTAGCTAATTAATTGTTAATTATCATTTACTTTTTGATCATATATGATCAAAAAATTATTTATATATAAATTATTTTCATACCCTTTTAAGTTTTATTTATCCTTAATTTTGTTTGAAGGAGGTTATTATTTGCACAGTTAAACATAATCATTGTAAAAATCAAAATAGGCATAGCTTTTTCATTTATGAACCAATTTTAATAAACAAGATATTTTCAGATTTGTATTACAAAGTTCTAAAACTATTGTCTTTTAAAAATTCTTGAATGGCCGCATTTTGAGTTTTGATAAAACGGAAAAATATATTTTCCGGAAATTTTAGATATCAATTAGTCAGACATCTGAAAGCGTCATAAAAATAGCTCGATGGGTTTTTGAAATAATAATGTTTTCTAATCAAATTCAAAATCGCGGATTACGGCTCAACTAAGCCAAAATCGAAAAATATTTACTGAACACTTTGTGTGCTTATTGTGTACTCTGTGGGTGTGGTGTGGTGGTAGTAAGTGTGTGTGTGTGTGTGTGAAATGTAGTGTGTAGTGTGTGTTGTGTTACCTGTGTGTTAATGATTATTGTATTTTGTATGTGTAGTGTAAGTGTGTGTGTGGTGTGTGTGTGTGTGTGTGATGTGTGTGTGTGTGTGTGTGATGTGTGTGTGTGTGTAGTGAGTGTGTGTGTTGTAGTGATAGTGTATTGTGTGTGGTGTGAGTGTGTGTGTGGTGTGGTGATGGTGTGTGTGGTGATGTGTGTGTGTGTGTGTGTTGATGTTGTGTGTGTGATGTTATGTGTGTGTAGTGTGATGTGATGTGATGTGTGTATATGTGTAGTGTGTGTGTGATTGTGGTGTGTGTGTGTGTGTGTTGTGTATGTGATGTGTGTGTGTGTGATGTGTGTGTGTGTGTGTGATGTGTGTGTATGTGTGTATGTGATGTGATGTGTAGTGTGTGTGTAGTGTGTGTGATGTGTGTAGTGTGTGTGATGTTGTGTGATGTGTGTATTGTGTGTGTGTGTGTGTTGATGATGAGTTGTATGTGATTGATTGTGTATGATGATGTATGTGTATGTTAGTATGATGTGATGTGTAGTGTGTGTGTGATGTGTGATAGTTGATGTGTTTAGTGTTATATAGTTGTTATATTGTAATAAGTGTGTGTGTGTGTGTGTGTGTTGTGTGTATGTGTAGTGTGTGTGTGTGTTGTGTGTGTGTTGTGTGTGTGTAGTATGTGTTGTTGTATGTTGTGTATAGTTATTGTTTTTGTTATGAAATTAGATATAATTTAATTATATATATGAAATTATTTATGTGAATTATAGTATATATATATAGTGATAGTTTAGTGTTATGTTTTATATGTGTGATGTGTTGTGTGTAGTATTGATAGTGAATATGTGTGTATAGTAGTGAAAATGTGTTGTAGTTATTATTAGTATGTGATTGTAGTGTGAGTGTGGTGTGATGAGTGTAAGTGTGTGAGTGTGTGTGATTTTTGTGTTGATGTGATGATTGTATGTGTGTATGTGTGAGTGTGATGTGTGTGTATGTATATGTGATGTGTATGATATATTGTGTGTATGTGAGTGTTTAGATGTATAGTGTAGTATTGAATGTGTATGAAAATTGTAGTATATATATATTGTTTGTATATTTATGTTGTTGATGTATGATGTGTGATGTGATGAAATATATGTGTGTATGTGTGATGTAGTATGAATTTATGTTTGTGTTATTGTGTGTGTTGATGTGTGTTAGTGTGAGTGTTGGTTGTGTGTGTGTGTGTGTGTGTGTGTTGTGTGTGTGTGTGTGTTGTGTGTTTGTTTGTGTGCGTGTTTTGTGTGGATGTGTGTGTGTAGTGTTGTTTGTTTGATAATTGAAACATAATCTGTACACTTTGAATTGTGATTGAGTGTGAGTGTGAGTGTGAGTGTATGTGTGGTGTGAGTGTGAGTGTGATGTGAGTATGTGAGTGTGAGTGTGATGTTGTGAGTGTGAGTGTGAGTGTGATTGAGTGTGATGTGATGTGTGAGTGTGTGTGTGTGTAGTGTGAGTGTGATGTAGGTGAGTGTGAGTGTGATGTGAGTTGATGTGAGTGTGAGGTGAGTGTGAGTGTAGTGTGATTGTGTGTGTAGTGTGAGTGTGATGTGAGTGTGAGTGTGAGTGTGAGTGTGAGTGTGGTGTGAGTGTGTGAGTGTGTGTGTGTGTGTGTGTGTGTGTGTGTGTATGTGTGTGTGTGTGTGTTGTGTGAGTGTGTGTGTGTGGTGTGTGTGTGTGTGGTTGTGGTGTGTGTGTGTGTGTGTGTGTGTGTGTGTGTGTGTGTTGTGTGCGCGCGTGTGCGTGTGTGTTGTGTGTATCTGTGTCGGTGTATGTTTGTTTCACGATAACTTAGAACATAATCCGTACACTTTGATATATGTGATGTGAGTGTAGTGTGATGTGTGTGAGTGTGTGTGTGTGGTGTTGTGTGTGTGTGTGTGTGTGTGTGTGTGTGTTGTGTGGTGGGTGTGGTTGTGTGTGTGTGTGGTGGTGTGTGGTGTGTGGGTGTGGTGTGTGTGTGTGTGTGTGTGTGTGTGGTGGTTGTGGTTTTTGTGTGGTTGTGTGTGTGGTTGTTGTTTTTTAATAATAATAAATGGTTGATGTAAAAATATATAATTTAATATATATTATAATTTAATATTTTTATATAATTATAATTTAGGATTGTTTGTTAATGTTATATATAAGTTATTATAAAATGTAAAATGTATATTTTTTAATCGATACTAAAACATAAATATCATATTAATAACCAGAAGTTGATGGTGCTTGGTGTACAAACACATACGATTAGGGACTTACTTTAGACACAAAAATGAGTAGTAATAGGTCAGACGGCTGCTAAATAATTTTTTGTGTGGAAAGTTTTCAAAAAGAGCGCAAATGTTACAATACCTTGTTTATTGAAATTGGTTCATAAATAAAAAAGCTATGGCTATTTTAATTTTTGTAGTGTTCGATAAATAATATAAAACATTTGAATAAGAAATTTATTACGAACATTATTAAAGAGATTATTACGAGTAATTAAGAACAGTTAGTAATTAAGAACATAATTACGAAAGTAGAAAAGGTATAAGATCTTTTGCCATTAGAGTAAGTGTTCCATGTGACCACCAAAAATACCATAAATCGTCACCTCATAGACTGCCTCACCCTCTCTAACACTCCAGGCATCTCTCTCATCCATCGGCATCCATCTTCAATCTACTCTCTCAGCTATTCGATGTTGTCTACAGGCGTTGAATAGAGCAAGGATTTTAAGTGACTGCAAACGAAAAAATCTAATGGATTTAAATCCAGCGATCTTGCTGGCTACGCTATCAGGACGCCTCGACCATTCCACTTGTTTCTGTATTGTACGTCTAAGCGTCATTGCTGAAGTCAGGAGGGCACCATCGTGTATAAACCACATGCGATGTCTAATATTTAGGGCACATCTTCCATGATATTGAAGGTCATGTGGAAGGACGCGTGATAGCTAACTTCATTAAGTCTTGTTGGTAAAAACACTGGGCAAATAAAACTATAACAATACCCGCCCATACATTCAATGAAAAGTATGTACTATAATGACATGCGAGTTCTCATCTGCCCAATGCTTGGTGTTGTGGAATTTCAAAATACTATGCCGGATGAATCCTGGTTTATTAGTAAAGTACTGATGACAAAAATTTTAACACATTTATTGTTCAGCTGTTCATATTCTAACAGAGTCTGGACTCTTTGAATTACGGGTACAATTGCTAACTTTTCAAAACCCTATAAATTGAAGTATGGTCGATCCCAGCAGACGCTATTCTTCCTGTACTTGTGGAAGGATCTTCCGTCCGCTTGCAAGACTGTTCTTCCATGACTAATGTTCTGGTTGTTCGAGGTCTACCACGAGCACCAGGTGGAAATGCCATTCTGTCTGAGATCATACATTTATGAATGTCATTCACTCGGAAGTCTCTAGTTTGGAAAATGTTCCGGAAGAACCGAGATAATGCACGATTATAATCTGCAAGTACGTGAATATCGGCTAGTTCTACATTTGCAAGATAGGTTGGAATTTTAATGCAGACAACGTAAATGACAAAGCCGCACCCTGGAAACTTTTAGGTACTGCTCATAGACAAATAATTTCCGTATTGTATGTAAAAACGAAACAACAACGACATTTCATGTCATCTGTTTGAAATAAAAACAGCTGTTTACAGTAACATAACAGTAAAAGGGTATTAATTAGTTACGGAGGTAACAATTTGTTTATTTTTCATGTGTCCATTAGAACTTATAAAATTATTAATTTATATATTAGCTAATTAATTGTTAATTATCATTTACTTTTTGATCATATATGATCAAAACATTATTTATATATAAATTATTTTCATACCCTTTTAAGTTTTATTTATTATCATCCTTAATTTTGTTTGAAGGAGGTTATTATTTGCACAGTTAAACATAATCATTGTAAAAATCAAAATGGGCATAGTGTTTTCATTTATGAACCAATTTTAATAAACAAGATATTTTCAGACTAATTTGTTATTACAAAGTTCTAAGAACTATTGAATCATTTTTAATATGCAATTTTGAATGTCATTCTGGAACTCTATTTTGAATTTCGATAAAACGGAAATAATAATTATATCTGCAATATATATGTAGTATCTAATTTGTCAAGAAGGTTGGAATTTTATGCAGCAGTAAAACATAGCCGACCTGGAACTTTAGGTTGTATAGAAATAATAATCGTTTTCATTAAACAAATTCAAAAGGCGATTATCAGTCATCTGTTTCAAATCGAAAAACTGTTTACATGAACATAACGTTAAGGGCCTATTTTATCTACAGTGAGGTAACAATGGATTAGTTTTCCATGGTATTAGTAAGCTTATAAAATTATTCAATTTATATACGTAGTAATAATTGAAGTTATGCATTAACCTTTTTGAAATCATATCATGATTACAACATTATTAATCAAAATTATTGTTCAGTCTAAGTTTATGTATTTCACCTTAATGTTTGTTTGAAGGAGGTGTAGTTATTTGAGTTAAGCTAATATTGTAGATAATGGGCATAGTGTTATGTCATTATGACAATTTATAACAAGATATTTTCAGATTTGTATGTATGTGTGCTAATGTGTGTGTTTGTGAGTGAGTGTTGATGCGCCAGTTTGAGTGTTGAGTAGAAAGTGATGAAAATGTGATGTGAGTGTGAGTGGAAATGTTGAGATGTATGTAGTGAGATTGAAGGTAGTGAATGTAGTGTCGAGTGGAGTGTGTGTGAAATATAGTGTTTTTGATAGATGTGAGAATGGGCGTGAGTGTGAGTGAGTAAGCAAAATGAAATGTGAGTGTGATGAAATTTGAGGCTGAGTGTGTGTGAGCTGTGAGTGCGGTGTGAGTAGCAGTGTGAGTGTGTGTGTGATGTGTCTCAATGTAGTGTGATGAGGTGAGTGTACCCGTGTGTGCCAAATCGACTGTTTTCACGTGTTGACAATGTGGTGTGTGTGTGCGTGACGTGGTGAGTGTGCGTGTTGTGTAGTGTGTGTGTGGTAGTGTGTAGTGTGGTGTGTGTGTGGTGTGTGTGTGATGTGAGTGTGTGTGTGAGTGTGGTGTAGTGTGTTAGTATCAGATGTAGTCGTGAGTGTGTAGTGTGAGTGTGAGTGTGAGTGTGAGTGTGAGTGTGATGTGAGTGTGAGTGTGGAGTGTGATGTGAGTGTAGTGTGAGTGTGAGTGTGAGTGTGAGTGTGAGTGTAGTGTGAGTGTGAGTGTGAGGAGTGTGAGTGTGAGTGTGAGTGGTGTGAGTGTGAGTGTGAGTGTGAGTGAGTGGTGTGAGTGTGAGTGAGTGTGTGTGAGTGAGTGTGAGTGTGAGTGTGAGTGTGAGTGTGAGTGTGAGTGTGAGTGTGAGTGTGAGTGTGAGTGTGAGTGTGAGTGTGAGTGTGAGTGTGAGTGTGAGTGTGTAGTGTGGTGTGGTGTGAGTGAGTGTGTGTGTGTGTGTGAGTGTGGTGTGATGTGAGTGTGTATTGTGTGCGACTCGCGTGTGATGGTGGAGTGTGTGTGGATGTGAGGTGTGAGTGTGAGTGTGAGTGTGAGTGTTTGTGAGTGTGAGTGTGAGTGTGAGTGTGGATGTGTGAGTGTGAGTGTGAGTGTGAGTGTGAGTGTGAGTGAGGTGTGAGTGGAGTGAGTTGAGTGTGTGAGAGTGTGAGTGTGAGTGTGATGTGAGTGTGGTGTGTGTGAGTGTGGTGTGATGGTGTATGGTGTGATGAGTGTGAGGAGTGTGTGAGTGTGAGTGTGAGTGTGGTGAGTGAGTGTGTGATGGTGTAGTGTGAGTGTGTGAGTGTAGTGTGAGTGGTGTGGTGTGCGTGTGGTGTGTGTGAGTGATGTGTGTGTGGTGTGGTGTGTGTGTAGTGTGTGTGTGTGTCACGATAACTGTAGAATCATGAGATCCGTACATGATGAGTGTGAAAGTGTGAGTGTGAGTGTGAGTGTGAGTGAGTGTGAGTGTGAGTGTGTCTGTGTTTGTGAGTGTGAGTGTGTGGTGTGTTGGTGAGTGTGAGTGTGAGTGTGAGTGTAGTGAGTGTGTGAGTGTGAGTGTGATGTGTGAGTGTGTGTGTGTGTGTGTGTGTGTAGTTGTGAGTGTGTGTGTGTGTGTGTGTGTGTGTGTGTGTGTGTGTGTGTGTGTGTGTGTGTGTGTGTGTGTGAGTGTGAGTAGTGTGTGTAGTGTGGTATTGTGTGTGGTGTGTGTGTAGTGTGTGTGTGTGTGTGCGTGCGTGGTGCGTGTGTGTGTGCGTGTGTGTGCGTGTGTGTGTGCGCGCTTGTGCGTGTGCGTGTTCGTGTGCGTATGTGTGTGTGTGTGTGTGTATGTGTATGTCGGTGTATGTTTGTTTCCACGATAACTTCAGAATCACAATCCGTACACTTGCAAAGGTATGAAAATACCTAGATATAGATCTTAAGTACCTATATCGATTAATAATGTTCAATGCAATTTTTTGATACGAGGCGTAATTTAGCGCCAATAAATTCTTAAGGTGGAATATACGTGTTTGTTAAAAATGTTCAATATCTGACTAACGATTAATTTCATAAGAAAATGTGAAGACATATTAGTTAAGGATCATTTATTTTCACAGAACTTGTCTATATAAAGTACTTAATAAGAGGCCATAATACATTAAAAGTTAATTTAATAAGATTGAAAATGCTTAAACTGTATTATCGATATTTTTATAGCAGCGGGCGACTTTGAAATTTTTTTCAAGGTGATGCTACCTCGGAAAAAATTTTAAACGTTCAGCTGACATAGACTATGGTTTTTGTTTTTACAATGTTGCCTATTTTCGTAATGAACGTATTAAAAAAATGTTGCGTAATTATTCTCAAATATTTTGTGTGGAACAAAGTGGAAATAAATGAAATAATTTTAATAATAATTTTTTTGAAGAATTATCCATCTCCTTCTTTAATACGTTCATAACGAAAATAGGCAATATTGTAAAATCAAAAACAATAATTTATGTCAGGTGTACGTTTAAAGCTTCATGTCAGATAGAGGTTAACACAAAAAAATTCCAAAGCGGTAATAACAATAGTTTATCGATCAAAACATTATAACCCATTTACTGATAACAGTTTAAGCGTATTCAATCTTATTTGATTAATTTTTAGACTTATTTGACTGAGCGTTAAGAAACTTTATAAAAAAAAGTTAGTAAAAAATTTTTTTTAAAAACTATTTCTACACATTTGCTTATAAAACTAATTGTTAGATATAGAAATTTTTTGCCGCTAAATTACGTGTCATATAAAAAAATTGCATAGAACATAATCAATTGATAAGTTTAAGATTTACATGTTAGTATTTTCTATCTTTGAAATATACAGCTGTTTCAGAAATATTTGATAAAAAACAAAAATGCTCCTAATAAACCTCCGCTCTCCACCGCTGAATTTCTCTCAAAATCTAATCAGCCCCAGGAGAAATAAAAACAAGCTTAAGTTCGAAATTCGAAGTACGTACGATTTGTCGTTATGAAGTATCGTGGATACCAACATACATCCACACATACACGCACAGACAGCATGGCCGATCTTGGCGAAACCTTGTAAAATGAGCCTACTTGGCGTTACTGACAAAAAGTCGATTGCATAACCTTTTAGACCTACATGTATATGTAGGTTGGACGTTAAAAATTATTATTATTAAAATTATTTCACTTCTTTCAATTAATGATACATTATTTTTTGGAGAATAATCATATATGTTGAGTTTATATTCCCCACGTTGGTCTGTGTTGATGATGTAGAAAATGTAATCACGAAGAGAATGCTGGTTTTCCAACTTTTCGGCAAGGTTACATTTGTTATCCTCAGAATACGATTAACGTTTGGTTGCAGCTTCTGGTTACGTTACTTGTACTGAATTGAATAGTTGTGGCATTGGTTCGGTTTTATATTGTCCTGATGCCGTTTTGTGTCGTTGGATACGTGCTCTGTGTACGATTTCACCTTCTGTTTTTGCCTCTCTTCGGATGGCCGTACCTGAATTCATTTTGATTTGTCTGTCATTTAAAGGCGATTTCCGTGTAGCTGGCAATCTTAATCCGTTATCACTGAAGTTGAGGTTGCCAATATGTTTTTTGATTGTTTGCCTGACAAAGCAAGATGTGGGATTTGGGATTTTGGTGTTTTGGAATCCTACTTGTTTATATTGGTTTATGCTGCCCTTACCGAACTGCAGCTACCACACGACCATATTTATTGCCTTTCTACGTTATCTGGTCCTAGAGCATTTTTTGTACCGTGTTGATTTTGGCATTAATAATAACAAGCATTAATTTCAAAGCTTCGTTAGTATTTCTCTCTTTTCACTAAGAACAATAGCTGCAATTACTATTGAAATATTTAAAGCTCGTAACATTTATTTTTAAATACACGACGTGCACCTACAACGATAAGTAATTTAATTATAAACGTAAGTTTTCATTTTCATGGTAGAAATTTTTTGTTAGACTTTCAATGCTGGATCTAGAAGAGTAAGTTAAAGAAGCTGGTCCTTTTAAAACAAATGTTTAATAGAAATGTTAATCTTTTAGAGAAAATAAAATGTCAACGTCAACAGTTAATACGTAACCGGAAAAGTTCGTATATTTAATTTTATATGCAGTTTTCCGTTAGGTATCAATCTTCTCATTGTTACTTTAACAAACCAAATTAGTTTCAAATTGATCGTAGATGAATGTTATTTGACAAGTAGGGAAGAAAGTGGTGTTTTTTCAACTCGAGTTCAAAGTGTGACACACAAATGTTGAAAAACACTTTCTTCTCGTGTTTTACACTAATTTTCTTCTAACCACAATTAAAAATTGTAAAATTATTTTAATGCGCTGCAGAACTTGACATGTATGAGGTAAGTAATGTGTACTTGGAAAATATGTTGTTCATTTTTTAGGTTAGTTTCCGTTAATTTCGTTTTTGTGGTTAAAAATGTTTGATTAAGAGGTTCGTCGTCGCTCTCCATTATTAATCTAAAATGTAATAAAAGTAACAAAAAAATTACACGGGTATTTTACCCGTTTTAATGTAATGATTACTTTTCTCACTAGAGAAAAAAATCCTATTTTCCTCGCCCTTTTTAAAGACAATTCTTTCTAAAGTAGTTTTAGAAAACAATCGTAAATGGTACACAGAGCGATAATGCTCTTCAGTTAAGCTTCCAACGTTCCTATAAAATACACAGTAGTTTACACTATCAACCTACGTTACCAGGTATGCTGCTTGGTACTTCCGAATGTATTCGGCACAATAAACCGAAATATGAAGGGTCATGGAATGCCTTGGGCGATGTCTGTTTGTTATGTTAGGCTTGTTTGCCATTAACTGTCATAATAATATTACGCACGTGTTAAAATCTTCCTAAAAATGGTTCCCACAACTGAGGAAAAGGTATTTATAGTAGAACATTATTTCCGTTCATACGGAACTGCACGGGGAAATGACTCACGTTTGGAACAAGTTTTGGGAAAATATCGGGAACAATTTAATAAAGCTGGTACCAGTGAAAACGTAATGTTAGCAATTGTTAAGAAATTTCATCGCACTGGTATAGTGTGTTGTGTCAGCGCAAAGGTTCTTCAGGTCGTCGAAGAACATTTTGCACCAACGACAATGTCCTTGGTCAGGTTTTGCAGTCTACACAAAGAAGTCTTCGACGTACTGCGTAAAAATAAAACACCCACACGTAGATGTTCAAAGGCATTAGTGGTTATCCATATTGTATTCAAACTGGACAATCACTAAACGCTGTAGATAAACGTTCAAGATAAGTTTATTGTGGACGCGTGTTGAGCCTAGTATTCGAAGACACCTATTTCTTGAAAAACGTATGGTTTTCAGACGATAGTCATGTTCACCTAAATGAATATATCAATAGACAAACAACTCGATTTCTTGGATTAGAACGTTCTGACCTCATTGTAGAAAAACCACATCACAGTGCTCGAGTTGCGATTTGGAGTGCTATATCAGAGCACGGTATAATAGGTTCTTATTTGGTTGAGGACGGGAATTAACACACAGTTACTGTTACTGTATAGTGAAAACACAATGTAATTCGTTTAATTTGATGTTTAATGTTAACTACATATGTTAAATTATTATAGTGCCGTGGTAACACATAATTGGTTAAAAGACAGCAAAAAACCTAGACATACCAAAAGCTAAAATTAAAATTAATACGAGCATATTATCTCGCAGACTACTTAATGCCCATGCCCATGAAGAATACATAATAAGCCGTGCGTTGGACAATTATAAGAGGGAAGTAATAATCAACGGTAAAATCCTAAATATCTCCGATACGCCGATGACACCACATTAATAGCGAAATCAGAAGAAGAATTGGCAAGAATGCTTGAGTTGGTCACTACTGAAAGCAAAAAGCTTGGTTTAGGAAAGATACGGTCAAATACACACATAACGAAGAACACCAAAATAGCTCTTTTTATTGAGATATACTCAATATTTTCATATGGCTCCGAATCATGAACCATGAGAGCTACAGATGCCGTTGAAATGAGGTGTTGGCAAAGAATGTTACGGATTCCACAGACAGTTAGACGAACAAATATGTCAATCCTTAATGAGATCAACGTCACCGATCGATTATCCACTATCTGCCGCAGAAGCATTATCCAGTATGTTGGACATATAACCCAAAGAGGCCAAAATAACCGGGAGACACTAGTAGTCCAAGGTAAAGTCGAGGGCAAACGACCAAGAGGTCGATCATTATTGCGCTGGCTGGATCAAATAAAGGAATTTACCGAAGAACCACTGCAAAATCTCCGATCGGCATTGATGGAAATCCACCATTAAGCAATGCATGCAGCCTTAATGTTACGAGTCCTCAGATATGAGGATACGACGAAGAAGGAGAAGCAGAAAACCACAATAGCTTTACGTTGCAAACGAACATAATAATGAGTGTCTTGACAATTTCTCATATTATAAAGTTGAATGTCATTATTTAAATCACAAAGCAACCTCTGCTACCGCAGATTTCTCTGGTTGACCTAATTTACAAAATCTCATATGTTCTTTTCGTCGGATATCAAAGTTACGTTTTGTGGTCTAAATGTGAACTTTTCCGCAAGAACAAGATAACTTATACACTCCGGAAAATGACAATAGGCTTGAAACATGTTTAAGTCACCTTAAACGTGCTTTAATTTTTCTTGTAGGTTTAAGAACAGTCATAATGTCATGATTAATTAAGATTTTTCCAATTCTATCTGTAACATTAGTAATAATAGGAAGAAAAGCAGTACCAATATTAAGCACTGGTTTACCTTTATGGATCTGTCTGGCAGGTGCAGTACCATCGTTAAAGTTTTTAAGTAAAAATCCATTACCTTGTAGAGATTTTGTTAAATGTTTATATTTTTCTCTCAAAAGTTCAGGATTACAAGTTCGTTTAGCTCGATCCACTAAAGATTTAATTACACCAGTTGTTACACGGTGGTTTAATAACTGATGAAGGTATCTATCAGTTTGTGTCGTCTTAGTTTTAATTTGAGCTTTTTTATGTTTAGGTTTTTTGTTATACTTTTTCCTAGACTTTGAAGTAAAGTAAAATAACAGATGTAAATAAAAATTAAAAATCATATTATACGTACTAAATTGTGTTTTAATTGTACAATAACAATTACGATTATTAATAAACAAATGGCTCTCGCGTTCGCATTTGCGTTAGCGTTTGCGTTCGCGTTCGCGCTTGTGCTCGAGTTTGAGTTCGTGGTCGTGTTGGTATTCGTGTTTGTGTTCATGCTCATGTTCGTGCTCGTGGTAGTGTTGATGTTCGTGTTTGTGTTCGTGTTCGCGTTTGTTTCCGTGCTACTCTCCGTGTCCGTGTCCGTGTTTGTTTTCCTGTTCGTGTTCGTGTTCGTGTTTGTGTTCGTGTTTGTATTCGTGTTCGTGTGCATGTTCGTGTTCGTGTTCGTGTTCTCGTTCCTGTTCGTGTTCGTGTACGTGTTCCTGTTCGTGTTCGTGTTCGTGTTCGCGTTCGTGTTCGTATTCGTGTTCATATCCGTGCGTGAAATAACATGCAAGAAGGAAATCTCAGAATGAATAGGTTTTGGCATCTTGTGAATAAAGAAAAATAAACCTCGAGGTAAATGTTTATGTATGTTATCATTGTATTGCATCAATTTAACATATATAAGCTAAGATTAAATAACCATTCAACATACACATTGTATAATAACTATTGCAGTCATTAAATATTATAAATATTATTAAATAACCTAAAACTATTTTTTTGTTGTATTTGTGATTTAACTAGATATTTAATTGGTACGTTGTTATTAGTTGTGAATACTTTTACCACTTAAAAATTAAAGTTCGTGGTAGTATTAGTAGTCGTGTTTGTGTTCGTGTTCGTGTTCCTGTTCTTCTTCGTGTTCGTGTTCGTGTTTGTGTTCGTGTTCATATTCGTGTTCATGGTCGTGTTCGTGGTCGTGTTAGTGTTCGTGTTCATGTTCGTGTGTGTGTTTGTGTTTGTAATCGTGTTAGTGTTCGTGTTTGTGTTCGTGTTTGTATTCGTGTTTGTGTTCGTGTTTGTGTCCGTGTGTGTGTTCGTGTCGTGTTCGTGGTCGTGTTTGTATTCGTATTCGTGTTCGTGTTCGTGCTCGTGTTCCTGTTCGTGTTCGTGTTGGTGTTCGTGGTACACTCATTGTTATGTTCGTCTATAGCGAGAAGCTATTGAAATGTATAAACATTCTAATAACGTGCATGCAATAACAGGCAAGAAGGAAATCTCAGAATGAATAGGTTTTGGCATCTTGTGAATAAAGAAAAATAAACCTCGAGGTAAATGTTTATGTATGTTATCATTGTATTGCATCAATTTAACATATATAAGCTAAGATTAAATAACCATTCAACATACACATTGTATAATAACTATTGCAGTCATTAAATATTATAAATATTATTAAATAACCTAAAACTATTTTTTTGTTGTATTTGTGATTTAACTAGATATTTAATTGGTACGTTGTTATTAGTTGTGAATACTTTTACCACTTAAAAATTAAAGTTCGTGGTAGTATTAGTAGTCGTGTTTGTGTTCGTGTTCGTGTTCCTGTTCTTCTTCGTGTTCGTGTTCGTGTTTGTGTTCGTGTTCATATTCGTGTTCATGGTCGTGTTCGTGGTCGTGTTAGTGTTCGTGTTCATGTTCGTGTGTGTTTGTGTTTGTAATCGTGTTAGTGTTCGTGTTTGTGTTCGTGTTTGTATTCGTGTTTGTGTTCGTGTTTGTGTCCGTGTGTGTGTTCGTGTCGTGTTCGTGGTCGTGTTTGTATTCGTATTCGTGTTCGTGTTCGTGCTCGTGTTCCTGTTCGTGTTCGTGTTGGTGTTCGTGGTACACTCATTGTTATGTTCGTCTATAGCGAGAAGCTATTGAAATATATAAACATTCTAATAACGTGCATGCAATAACAGGCAAAAAAAAATCTCAGATTGAATAGGTTTTGACATCTTGTAAAAAAACAAACTGGTATGTTTTAATTTTAATATTTACTATTGGTATATCTAGGTTTTTTGGTGAGTTTTCCCTACACCTCGAAGTACATGCTTATGTATGTTATCATTGTATGGCATCAATTTAACCTATATAAGATACGATTAAACATACTCGTTGTGTAATAACTATGGCAGTCATTAAATATTAACGTAAAACTATTTTTTGTTGTATTTGTGATTTAACTAGAGATTTAATGGGTACGTAAGTTATTATAATTGTGAGTACTTTTACCACTTAAAAATTAAAGTTTTTTAATTAAATAAAATTTAGTTAAATTTTTGTTTGTGACATTTTCCATTGTCAGTGTTCGTCTTTTAGAGGGTGTTCTGATTTGTCTTTCTGAAGACGGTTTAATAATACTTAACCTAATAAAGATCTAGCTGATCTTTACTGAAATAAAATTATATTCCGTAGTTGTCCTTTTCATATACGTTTCGTAACTATTGTAGCAGGCTTACATTTAGGTTTTTAGTTTTCATTTATTTGACATACTAAATAATTTTCGAAAACTATTATTATTTACTGGAGAAGATAACTGTAATTATTATCGAAACGTCTAAATTTGTAATAAATTAATAAAACATACTTGACTTCATGCTGAAAAGTTAAATAACTTAATTGAATTGAATGTCAAACCATATTTTTTATTTTATATCACTTGGCTAGCTTATGTTTTTGCTCACTTATTAAACAACTTTTGTTGCTTCGTAGGACATATAGTAGCTCGAAATTAACTGCGAAATTTTAATTTATAAAAACATCTTAACTACAATTATGGCATTTTGATAAATAAATCGGTGCTTCAAAGTTTTTCATACTTTATTACTTATCTAACATAATTTAATAATATTAAATATCACGACCTAAAGAAACAGCAATGTTTTTAATAATACAATGTAAATTACCATTGATGAAATTATCCTGGAACCTGCGTTTGTTCCAGGTTCTTCTGAAGTTATATTTGCAATAATGCAATCATTTGATTCTATGGTTAATTGTGACGTAGTCAGAAGGTCCCTAAAATAATGAAATAATAATATTAGTGTAAAGTACATTTAATGTATGCATTTGATATTACCCCTTGCCGTGTGTGGAGTTTACACTGCTTACGATCACCTTTAAGTAGTCTGTGAGTCCATCAAACTGTGACGTTAAATTAACTGTCACTGATTCATTGCCAACATTAAAAGCCAACACTATGGTGCTATTATTGCTTGTTCTTCTTAAAGTAATTAGGTCTTCAGTAGCAGCTTTTATCGTCAGAGTGCCATTTTGTACAACATCTTCTTTTCGTAGTACAATCAATTGCTTATAAATTTGATAATGGCTAACAACCGATTCTTCACTTTGTGATTTTAAATTGATTTCTTTATATTTACTGCTAACAGGTAACCATGGCTTAGACCCATTATTAAAACCAGCATTGGTTGTATTGTCCCATTGAAACGGAGTTCGTTCAAAATCTCTACTGGTTCTATTAAAGTCTTCCTCTTCTCCATTACATGCACCTGGGTCTTGTCCTTCACCCCAAGTTACTTCTCCGTCTTCTTGTCCTATTTCTTCTCCATTATATGTTACCATAACTCCTGGTAGAATTGCAACTAACATATTCATACCATCGACCCTTGCTTTACCAAACCTTGTTGCAACACGATGGTTATCATGATTACCAATCTGAAAATATGTCAAAATATTCAAATAATTTAGATTACTTTAACCTTACCACCCAATTAGCAGTTTTATTTTGAGGCATATTATCAAGCCATTCATTAATAACTGATACAAATTGTGTAGCATTTGAGCTTATGTTAATTTTATTAATAAACTGGAAATTAAAAGTGAAATGTGCTCCATCTCTTTCTCCATCTCCATAATACTTCATTGTATTGTTTATGCTACTATATGCTTCTGTCATAAGCACCCTAAAATCCAGATAAGCTACAGTTTTGAATTTTTTTAACCAATTTATTATTTCAGGTGTCAGTAGCGAGTAGATAGATATAGTATGTAAATAAAGAGTGTAGAAGTACTAACCTTGCATCGCCTCCGTGTTGTTTTACATAATCATCAACTAGAGTTCGCCACTGGTATATCATATCAAATGTTTTGGCATATCAGCCGTATAAATGTGATCTAAATAAGCATGTTCTACTGGAGATACACCTGGCTTATTAGAAGGTGGTTCATCCCTTAATTGTTCATCTTCAAACAATGTTGGAACTGCATCCATTCGAAAACCATCTACACCTCGATCCAACCAAAAGATAAGCACTTCCTAAATATTAAACATTTATTTAATAATTTAGATCACCACAAACTGTATTTCACCTTCATTTTTTGTACAACTGCAGGATTTGAGTAATTTAAATCTGGTTGCTCCTTTGCAAACTGGTGCAAATAATACTGTTGACGTTTGTCGTTGTATTCCCAAGCGCTGTATTTAAAGCTTGATAACTAGAACCATTTAACATTAATTTTATATGAAAATATAGTTGGTTCACCATACCCAATTATTAGGTGGATCCCGGAAGGTGAGGATCTTTCCACACGTAGAAATCATCAAAACCAGGCTCTCTGTTTTCTGATTTAATAAACCATTCGTGTTTGTTACTTGAGTGATTTGGTACAAAATCCATTATAATTTTAATTCCTAGACTATGTGCTTTTTCTACTAAATTATCAAAATCGTCCATTGTACCATAATCTTCGTCAATACTCAAATAATCGCTGATATCATATCCTTGATCAACTTGTGGGGACTTGTAAATTGGGAGAGCCAAGTAGCAGTAACACCGCGTCTTTAAGGTGACTTAATTTATTGGTTATACCTTTCAAGTCACCAATTCCATCGTTATTTTCATCTTTAAACGATCTCGGATATATTTGATAAAATACAGCGTGTTTCCACCAATCCATATCTCCAATCTCTACTGAAGGTAATGATTTAGCAACAAAAGCTTCGTAAGGTAGCAATGTAAGATTTTGAGACGACAGAATTCTGAAAGTAGGTATTACTCAATTTATTAACGAGATTATAAATATTTCTACCTTCCTTGATTGTTTGATTCAATGTTAGCAATGACAACCTTAATGTATGTGTCAACTCCGGGAAAACTTGAGACATTTACATTCTGTTCAGTGCCAGCTACGTTAACAACAACGATGTATACGGTTCCATTGCTTGATGAACGTGTATAAGCTAGAACACTATTAGAAAGAGCAGATATGTTAAAACTTCCATTTTTAAATGCAGGTTCTTGTCGTAGATGGACAAGATCTTGGTATATATGAAAATGACTTTTTATTCCAGGAACACTTTGCGTTTCTAAATTTGTCTGTCTGTACTTCTGACTAACCGGCAACCAAGGTTCTGCGCCAATATTAAATCCCGCGTTTATTGAAGTATCCCATTGAAAAGGTGTTCGTTCAAAGTCTCTACTGGTGGAATTGAAATCTGCTGGGTTTCCATTACATGCGTTTGGATCTTTACCTTGATCCCAAGTGACTTCTCCATTTTCTTGACCAATCTCTTCTCCGTTGTAAGTCACCATAATTCCAGGAAGGAGTGCTGTTAGAATGTTCATACCGTCTACCATTTCAGGACCAAATTTAGTAGCAACTCTTGAATTATCGTGATTACCTAACTGTATTAACGTTACACGATGTAATTAAAAAAGATTTGTTTACACATACCACCCAATTAGCGGTCCGGTTTTGGGGCATGTAGTAAAACCATTCATCTATTAAAGAGACAATATCTCGTGCTGTTGAATTTTTGGTTAGGTATGATACAAATTGAAAATTAAACGTAAAATGAGCACCAAGATGAGTATCGTCTCCGTAGAATTTCATAGTGTTAGTGATATTTGTATATGCTTCTGTCATCAGAACTCTACAAATTACAATTCAAAACACTGGCCGCATATTCGAAATTATGAAATATACCTCGCATCTCCTCCGTGCTCTTTTGTATATTCTTCTACTATTTCTCTCCACAAGTATATCATATTATAGGTATCATTTTGATCTGCTGTGTAAATGTGTTCCAAGTATGCGTAGGCATTAGGATCAATTCCAGGTATATTTGATTTGGGTTCATCTAAAAATCGTTCATCTTCAACCAAATATGGCACTGCATCCATACGAAAACCATCAACACCCTTATCTAACCAAAATATAAGCACCTCCTACCAATAGTTTAATAAATTACATAAAAATGGACAGTCAATCATGTACCTTTAATTTATCAATCAAAAGAGGATCTCTAAAGTTAAGATCCGGTTGTTCAACAGTAAACTGGTGTAGGTAAAACTGTTTTCGTACGTCACTATACTTCCACGCTGAGTTTGAAAATATGCTTAACTGGAATATGATTATTTAGCAATAGATTAGCATAATAAAAAAATAAAATTTTAATACCCAATTATTAGGAGGATTAGTAGACGATCCGTTTAGCCCATCTTTCCAAACATACAAGTTTTCATATCCAGGGGTTCTATTTTCAGACTTAATAAACCATTCGTGTTGGTTACTTGAGTGATTTGGCACAAAATCCATTATAATTTTAATTCCTAAACCATGTGCTTTTTCTACTAAGTTATCAAAATCGTCCATTGTACCATAATCTTCATCAATACTCAAATAGTCACTGATATCATATCCTTGATCGACTTGTGGGGACTTATAAATTGGGGAGAGCCAAGTGGCAGTAACACCAGCGTCTTTAAGGTGACTTAATTTATTGGTAATTCCTTTCAAGTCACCAATTCCATCATTGTTTTCATCTTTAAACGATCTCGGATATATTTGATAAAATACTGCATTTTTCCACCAATCTTGATTTCCTTCTACCATAATTTCAGATTTTGCAACTATGGCCTCATATGGTTCCATTGTTATATTTTTAATGGGTAGTATCCTAAAAAACAATTATATTTGGTTTATATTTGAAAAAAAATTAGTACCTATCTTTCTTGTTCGAACTTAGATTTGTTATGTACACTTTTACGTATTTCTCTAGTGCTTCAAATACTGATAGATCAGCATTTTCTTTTTTGTCTGAAATATTTATTACTATTACATAAGTTGCATTTGCAATGCTTCTTGTAAATGCTAAAACATTATCGGACAAAGCAAATATTTGTAGTGACCCATTAATAAATGCGGGTTCCTTTCGCAGTCGCAGTATTTGTTTGTAAATATTGTAATGACTTGAAATTCCTGGTATTTTCTGTGCCTGTAAATTTGTCTCAATATATTTTTTGCTAACAGGTAACCAAGTTGGACCTCCGTCATTAAATCCAGCATTTGTAGAGTTATTCCAATGGTAGACTGTACGCTCAAAATCCCGACTGATAGTGTCAAAATCTTCTTCTGGAGCGCTACATGCTTTAGGATCTTGACCTTCTGCATAAGTTACTTCCCCATCTTCTTGACCAATTTCTTCTCCGTTATATGTAATCATTACACCTGGAAGAAAAGCTGCCAACATATTCATACCATCTACTCTTTCTGGCCCAAAACGTGTAGCAACTCGGTGATTGTCATGATTTCCTATCTAAATGAACAACAATTAGGTAAAGTTAACAAGTAACTCATTAAACTTACCACCCAGTTAGCAGTGCAGTGCGGCGGCATATATGCAAACCACTCTTTAATCGCCAAGACCGTATCTTTTGCCGTTGATTCATTGGTAACTTTTGTAATAAACTGAAAATTGAATGTAAAATGGGCTCCATTTTTCTCCTCATCGCCATAATATTTCATTGTGTTTGCTATATCCGTATATGCTTCTGTCATTATAACTCTGAAATAATGATTTTCGTTACAATATTCTTATTATATTATCGAACATACCTAGTGTCGCCCCCGTTTAATTTCGTATATTCGTCTAAGTACGCTCTCCATTGGTAAATCATATCAAACGTTTTAGGTTGATCACTTGTGTATATGTGGTTTAAATATTCATAGTCGTTTGGAGGAATGTCTTCACTTACAATTGGTTCATCTTGAAACCCATCATCTTCATATATATAAGGAACGGCATCAATACGGAAACCGTCAATGCCCTTATCTAACCAAAATTTTAAAATACCCTACAATTTAATTATTAAAATTCGTCCATAAGGCAAATAGAAATACTTGCTTTCATTTCATTAACTAAGGTTTTCACTGTTATAATTTAGATCAGGTTGTTCTTTTGCAAATTGGTGAAGGTAGTATTGATTACGTCTTGAATTAAACGTCCAAGCCGAATTTTTGAATAGACTTATCTAAATATTATCTATTATTAAAATTACAATTTGATTTAAGCTACTTACCCAATTATTCGGTGGTAATCCATTATCTAAGCCATCTTTCCATACGTAATAATCAGTATATGGGTCTTCTTTTGCTTCTGACCTAATAAACCACTCATGTTGATCACTTGAATGATTTGGTACAAAATCCATTACTAGTTTAATACCTAAACTATGGGCTTCTTGTAAGAGGTCGTCGAAATCCTGCATAGTGCCGTAATCTCTATCAATTTCAGTGTAATTAGAAATATCGTATCCCTGATCAACTTGTGGTGATTCGTAAATGGGAGAAAGCCAGATTGCTGTTATCCCTGATTCTTGTATATGATTCAATTTACTTCGAATTCCTTGGAGATCACCTATTCCATCATTATTACTGTCTTTGAACGATCGAGGATATATCTGATAAAATACAGCGCTCTTCCACCAGTCTGAATTTCCTTGTGCTTTTGATTCATCTTGAATTGAAATGTTGGCATTTGATGTAACACTAAATATTATTAGAAATATTAGTTTGAAATGTTCTCGGATCATCTTTTCTAATTGACTGATGTTAGTTTAGATTGAAATCATTTATATTTATTCTGATAAACGTTATCATACTTAATATTTTATTAGATTAGTTGTTTTTTTTATTAAAAAATGATATCTACTATCTTCATTGTAACCAGATCAAATGATATTTTACAAGTGGAGAAATTAGAGGATGTAGGTAAACTAGGAACATGAATATTAACATTGACAACAATTATATAGTCAAGGTTGAATATTGTTGATAGTTATTCACTGTAAAAGCATTGCAATTATCTAATTAATTATATGACAGGTTATGTGATGTAAACATAATTAAAAAAAATCTTATTCTTTATAAACTTATTGGTAAGTGGTACGCATTTTAAATAGGGCAACCTTATTCGTTTTTTAAGCAATACGAAATTTGAGAGTATAAAACTCTATTGTAAACGTTGACATTAGCATAATAGCGTAGTAGTTCAATATGGGACGTAACCATTATATGGGCCGTCTGTTTTTAAACGTTGACAAAGAAACGGTAAACGTATTTCAGAATGCAATAAGGTACGAAAGGCTTAATCTGTCAGTTGTAAAATAAACTAAAAGCTAACCGAATTCCAATTCATAAAACCCAATACTAAAATATTATACCTAGTATTAAAAGAGATTGTTCTATTTTTATTTTTGCTAGTTTTATTGGTATACTAAAAATTGTGGACAATACTTTATTTGAATTCACGTCACTGTTGTAGTAAACTAAAAAAAAGGAAAATTAGCATGTAATTAATGGAAAATGTATGGTTATGGTGTAGGTATCTACTAATTCCGAAACTTGATATTTTGTTTGAAGATATATTATCAAATTTTCTAGTGATAAATCATAAATTTTAGTATTCACAATTATTTAATTTTATCATGGTAATAACAATAATAAATAGGAGAATGGAAATATTTTCATGGATCGGTGAATAGCAGCTTATTTTGTCCACTTTAACTATTAACATTAACAAGTTGACCTGTTACCCCTGTTAACATCTGATCAAAAGCTACATGATCCAGTTATGCTCTTCACCCTAAATTCCTGTACCCTGGACCACTACAGCATCTATCACCGCGTTGACCCGGCACGTTCCACTTTTGATCTTGATTGAACATAATGCAGGTACCTTTCATAAAAATGTGTACTACAAGTGTTAAACTCGTTTTATTTCGTATACTGATGTTAGACACGCGTAAACTTTGTATTCAATTTAGTGAAATGCAGTCTACTAATTCTAAAACATTTTTACTAGTTCTGTACGCTAGATTTTATTTTTCGCCAAATAGAACTTTGCAGTATTAATTGATAGGACAACGAATAATCAAACCGTTAATTTATGAATATTTGCATATGTATTACAGATTGCGCACAATAGGATCATATCGGTTGGAGGTGTAAATTTATCAAACTTCAAAATGAACACAATTTAATCTCCATTGGATTAGGGGAAACGTATACCGAGTGTACATGAGTAATGACCACCAAAAAATCTTATTGTTAAACAGAATACCCGGTATATTTGCTAAAATTTTGTCACACTGGTTATTACTTAATATGTTTCTCTATTCCTTTAATCTGATCTTAATAATTTCTATGTTGATCTAAGTTTCTATTTTCATTACAGAATCTATCTTACAGAAATCAATTATATTTAATAAAATTTGCAAATTGGATATAATAATAGTTTATTAAAAAACAAGTTTCAGTTTCATGAGACCAGTCTTCACCAGAATTCAAGTTTAAAAAAACGTGTGCTTCAAGGTCTTATAAAATACATTTTTTGTAATTTGCCCTTCTCATGCCGTTTTTAAACAAACATTTTTACTTTAGTTGATTTAGAAATTTTGTGGCGGTTTGTAATGTTTTAATATTAAAGTGAAAAATTGTTCTAGTCGCTTTTTGTTTTATCCTAATTCTGTCACAAAACACGAAAATGGAAGATAATCAAGGTAATCTTGTACGTACGCCCCTGACATTCGTGAAATTGCAAAAAATACGGTCGCAAATTTCCTCACATCAAAATTTACCACTGGACGCATCCTGCTTTTGCCACATTTTGTAAGAGTAACATGCATGATATAATGCCGGATCAAGCTTTGCCAACCTAAAAATTGTCGAAATGTTCCGTGAATTAAGGGTTATAAAGACATCGGATATCATGACGTCGCGTTTCTTAATATGTCTATTAAGGAATAAAAAGCAAATTACAAAAAATGTTTGATCGACTTTTCTGATGTTTTAGTTACTTTAGTTACGAGGATCACTGCTAAAGTTCACGGAATTAAGTACTCCTTACAATGACAATCTGCGATTGTCATAATCTTAAAATTTGACGTTTTTACCATCAGTACAACTAACAGTTTAATTACTACAGAATGTTAATTAGTCAAAATATCAAATTAATGACTCATTGCCCATATGCGCCTAATCTGTCTCCCAATGACTTTTTTGTTCAAAAACATCAAAAATAAAATGCGTGGTAAGCGTTTTTCATCTCCTGAAGAGACCGTTGAAGCTTTTAAAGTACTTGTTTTAGAGGTACCTCGCTTAGAGTGGCAATAATGTTTTGAAGATTGGTTTTACCGAATGCCATAAGTGTATAAATCTTAAGGGAGAATACTTTGAAGAACAATAAAATTTTTTACGTAACATAATGTGTGCGTATTTTACATTTTCCAAGAATTCCAGCAGTTGCATCTACAAAAAAAAAAACTTGTTTAATATCTACTTTAAAAATGACTATATTCGTATTTTTTAAGTTATTGTGGCTATAGGTACAGACACACACATCCTCGCACGCACGCACGCTCACTCGCTCGCACGCTCACTTTCTTGCATGTTCACACACTCTAACGCACGTGTTCACATACTATGAGAACCACGAAAACTAAAATTCATTGCGTTCCGCCTGTAGTCGATAGTACCTTAAAATATGTAAACATTATTTAAAATATTTGGTGTGGAACACCACACGACCTTCCAACCTACAAAATAGGAAATTTAAAAAATGAGATAATTTTAATAACATTGTTTTTAGGGTAATTATGCAACCTCGTTTATAATAAGTTAATTACAAAAATAGGCAATATTGTAAAAACAAAAACAATAATCTATGTCAGATAACCTCTGTCAGACATGAAGTTTTAAACGTCTAACAGACATCTAGGTGCTAACTTAAAAATTAAAAGAAATGAATTAATTTTGATTATAATTTTTTTAGGATACCTATGCAACCTCTTTTTTCATAACGAAAACAGGGAACATTGTAAAAACAAAACAATTATCTGTCAGAACTACGTTTAAAACTTCATGTCAGATAGAGAGTAATATATTATACACAGTTCTAAAGCCGGCCGCTTCTATAAGTTATCAATAATAAGTTAAACCATTTTGATCTATACTTAATTAATTTTTAGTCTTACCTTGCGTTATGTTAAAAAACTTTATAAAGAAAAGTTATGTAAAATTAAATTTTCTTGAAAAATATGACACTCGCACGCACGCACGCTCTCTCGCTCACTCTCTTGCACGTTCACACACTCTCACGCACGTATACGCATACTATCAGAACCTCGAAAACTAAAATTCACTGCGTTCCCGCTGTAGTCGATAGTACCTTAAGGTATGTAAACATTATTTATAAAATATCTGGTGTGGAACACCACACGACCTTCCAGCCTACAAAATGGAAATGAAAAGAAATGAGATAATTTTTTAATTCTTGAAGCAAATGAGAGTGTTAAATTACTACTTCCAAAAAAGACTTCAATATCAAGAACACTTCAGCGTGTCACCCAGAGAGAAACAGATGTTATACCTGCTACTCCCAACAACACGAATTTTGTACTTCCTGAAAAATACAACAACTTGCTATTCCTGTATTATAAGTGTTTTGTAACCGTGGTTCCTAATAGTGAAGTTGTTCGGCCTATTTCCACAGTTTATGCTTTTCGAGCGCAACATTTCGGAAGCGGACTCTGCTTCCGTCATCAGGCTTAGTCCTGAGAAGGACTGTTTTTGCATTTGAATCGAATACATATGTTATATACAATTTTTCCCAACCACTTGACTACTCTCAGATGCGAACTTGGTACCTTTCACTTACTAGTCTGACACCTTTACCGCTGAGCCACTGAGTAATCCAATATATATTTCTCACAACTTATATATATATATATATATATATATATATATAAAACTTTTTCGTGGTTGCGCAGAAGTTTATTGCGCATGTTGCGCCGTAACCTCTCACGCAGGTGTATTGCGCTTAAGCTCTTCACGCATTATTGGAATCCATATGGGTTTCATTTCTACACTAGCTTGGCTTATTGGATTTTCTGCTAGTGCAATGTATGTGGCCTCTGTGAGTTTCCGACGAGTTGTGTTCTCGTCCTTTGCCACTATCTGAATGTTATCCCATTGGATGCGGTGGTCTTCGTTCCAGACATGTTCAGCGATTCTTACTGTTTCGCCCTTGCGGACGTTGTTCTTGTGTTCCTGCGTTCTCACTTTGAGTGGTTTACTGCTCTCTCCTATGTATGCTCTGCCGCATTCGCATGGTAGGTTGTATACACAATTCTTGGAATTCTGATCTTAATTGTATGGTTTGGTTTTGGTTAGTATTCCCCTGAGCGTTCTGGTCGATTTGAAGGCACTGCGTATCTTGTATTTGCTGCCCAATCTCTTTTTTCATAACGAAAACAGGGAATATTGTAAAATCAAAAACAATTATCTGTCAGAACTACGTTTAAAACTTCATTTCAGATAGATATTAATATATTATACACAATTTCAAAGCGGCCCACTTCTATAAGTTATCAGTAATAAGTGAAACCATTTTGATCTGTATTTAATAAATTTTTAGTCTAACCTTGCGTTGTATTAAAAAACTTTGTAAAGAAAAGTTATGTAAAATTAAATTTTCTGTAAAAATATGTCTATACTTTTTCTTATAAAACTAATCGTTATTCAGATGAAGAAAAAAATTGAGCCATCACTTACATTCTGCTTTAGGACTTTTTGTGCCGGTAAATTACGCGTTGTATCAAAAAATTGCATAGAATACAATATTAATCGATATGTTTAAGGTCTAGATATAGATATTTTTATATGTTTGAAATATGCAGCTGTTTTGGAAATCTTTGGTAAAAACCAAGAACTGCCCCTAATAATCTCCACCTCTCCGCCGCTCGATTCCTCCCAAAATATAACCAGCTCCAAGCGAAATAAATACAAGCTTAAGGCGAGATTTTAGCGAACCTCATGCGCCAATTCGCAACGAGTGAAGGGGAGTACAGGAAAATGGTGTATTCCTCTTAGTCTGGGTGGCAAAACTTCGGGGTTTGACGCGACGATCCATTTTCTTAGAAAGATTAATCAGTCGCGATATTTTTTCGAACAATAGGTTTTTTTCCCAAAGGTGATCGCTGAAGCTATGCAGAAGTACAATTTTCGAATTCTTATCATTACTTGAATTGTAGCATGTTAAAATTACTCAATTTAAAGAAGTTTGCGATTTTTTATAAAACTCCCCTGAAAGGAGCCTTTATAGTTATACAGTACCTTTTCCTTCGTGTGTTGAAAAAACCAAGTTGAAATATCTATTAATAAAAGAGGAATTTATCGAAGTCAAAGACATTGTTTTCGACGGCCAAAATCTCGCCTTATACATAAAATTTTAAGTACGTCGGCATTTTCGTCCGAGAGTACACACATACGCATACGCATACGTACACGCACACGCACACGGACACGCACACGCACAATTTATATTCTTTAAGTAATAACGAAAACCAATTCTTTGCTAGATTTATTGTGATTTAACTATATCTTTAATTGTATGTCTGCACGGAATTTATAATGTGACTTTAACTTTGTTAAATTTGTCTTATTTGTAGCATTTTCCATCGTTCCATCCTTCACGCGTTAATAGGTATTCTGATAATTCTGATTATCATAATTAAAATATTTAAATCTGTTATTACTACTAAAGTAGCTGTAGCTGTGCTTGTTATCGAAACGTATAAATTTTGTATAATTTATCGTAAAATACACGATTCAAAACCTAAAAAAGATAAATATAGTTCATCTTGAAAATCTACCGCATTACGCCTTATGAAGCATGAATTTTTCATTGCATCATTCACGTTCAAACATACACGTTCTGTGAAATAAAAAGGACACCTTGTTCAAGATTATTGATTTTATTTATTAATAATATAATTTTTACTACTACCACTATGTATGTTGTTTTGTTATCATGGTGAGAAAATATAAATATCAATCAAAAATAGTTTACAATAAAAACTTCAAAATAAATACCAAAGTATTTATTATTAAAATAAAACTATCTAAAATACAGTCCATTGCATCCAGCAGCTACACATCTAAAGCCCTAATTAGTTCTTTATGTAACTAGAAACGGAAATTTTTGGTTTGTTACTGTTACAGATTTATTAATATTCAAATGTAGTTTATTAGAATTACACCAATAGTAATCTATCACTCTATAATAGTGCAATATCGCCTGATACACAAATTTTTCTATAACTTTTACACTCATCAGCAAACTGTAAACACTTGAAGTAAAGTAGATTATCTACAATACCACTATTAAAAATTATAATGGGTAACGGCCCAAGGTTGCTTCTCTGAGGTACCCCAGAAGATATGTTGAAGCATTGTGATCGTGTATGAAAACGTGAACTTTCACAATTACAAGACAGAATTAAAATACTTATCTTTTTGATATTAAATCGTGTATTTGTTTAATTTCTCTTTTATGTAAATTTAAACGTTTGGATAGCAGTGACACTTATTGTCCTTAGTAAATGGTAATAGCTTTAGGAGTTAATTGAGATGTCAAAATACATTTATAAAATATAACTATTTACTGAGGACGATAACTGAAATACTTATCGAAACATTTCAATTTGTGTACGAAATGCTGAATGCGCATGAAACGGGAGGATCTACACATTATTAGTATTGTTTTAATTTTTTGTAATTGTATTATGTTGAAATTTTCATCGTTTCCTAGTACGCAATAAATACAATTTTTCTGAAATTTTCGTCAAAGTGTAAGTATACTGGGTGTTCATGTGTTTATTGCGGCCAGTATATGTAATAACAACATTTGGCTGAATCGTTTTACATATCTATTAAACAGAAGTATTTTAACTCAGAACTTCATTTGGACTTATTAAGGTTTCTGTTTACTTTTGCGTTAAATTTGACTTAAATTCGAGCAATATTTTGGTGTATTATAAACTATTTTTGCCCAGAAAATGAGTGTTTGTAAAATTAGACCTTGCTTTGCTATTACGTCACTGTTACAAAAGCAAAAGATAACTTCTTCCACAGCGTGCACCTTGACTATATATTAAAGCAGTCCGTAAAAAAGTGGGTAAAAAACTTAAGAGTAAGGCTGTCAGGTGCGTGCATTTATTTTTGTGCACAGCTACGCAAAAGAGCACATGTATAGCTTTTCTTTTGCGTTTCCAAAATAATAGTTTGTAAAAAAGAAACGAATTAAGCGACTTAAACCAAATTCTATGTTGATGCGCCAATTTCGTTGGGGATTCTCGCGATGACCAAGAAGTAAATTATGTGGTCAATTAGTTTTGGCCAGCATTTGGCCCGGATATTTCTAAAAATCAATATTTACACACTAATTTCATTCAGGTCGCGGAAAAATGGGACGCCTCGATGACGAAAACCTAAATTCTGTGATCCATGATTGTTGGTTAGCAGGTGGGCTAAATTTTGTCCAAAATCGATGTTGATGCACTAATTTCGTTAAGAATACGGGCAAAATGGATTCTCTCGTGACCAAACGTTAAATTTTGTTTTCCAATGGTGGTGGTTAAGCATTTGTGCTAAATGTCGAAAATTATTATTTTGCACCAATTTGGTTCAGGTATTGGCCAAATTGTACGAGAGAAGAATTCGCTTCACTTGACTTTAGTGCTTCTTCTACTAGTTTTTTCATTGTCGGCATAAAATATCGTCACCTCTGCTTAATATTTAACAGATTAAAATTGAATTTACAGCAAAATGTATCATCTAAAATAAATGGGTGGGTGGGTAATTGGGTGGGTGGGTGGGTGGTTGGGTTGGGTGGGTGGGTGGGTGGTGGTGGTGGTGGGTGAGTGAGTGGTGGGTGGTGGTGAGTGGTGAGTGGTGAGTGAGTGGTGAGTGATGGGTGGTGAGTGAGTGGTGAGTGGTGAGTGGTGAGTGGTGGTGGTGGTGGTGGTGGTGGTGGTGAGTGAGTGGTGGTGGTGAGTGGTGGTGGTGGTGGTGAGGTGAGTGGTGGGGTGGTGGTGGTGGTGGTGGTGAGTGGTGGTGGGTGGTGGTGGTGGTGGTGGGTGGTGGTGGTGGTGGTGGTGGTGGTGGTGGTGGTGGTGGGTGGTGGTGGTGGTGGTGGTGGTGGTGGTGGTGGTGGTGGTGGTGGTGGTGGTGGTGGTGGTGGTGGTGGTGAGTGGTGGTGGTGGTGGTGGTGGTGGTGGTGGTGGTGGTGGTGGTGGTGGTGGTGGTGGTGAGTGGTGGTGGTGGTGGTTGGTGGTGGTGGTGGTGGTGGTGGTGAGTGGTGGTGGTGAGTGGTGGTGGTGGTGGTGAGTGGTGGTGAGTGGTGGTGGTGGTGAGTGAGTGGTGGTGAGTGAGTGTGTGAGTGAGTGAGTGAGTGAGTGAGTGAGTGAGTGAGTGAGTGAGTGAATGAGTGAGTAAGTGGGTGAGTGAGTGATTGGGTGAGTGAGTGAGTGAGAGAGAGAGGGGGGGGGAGAGATTTCATTATAGAGTTTTACATTGATGAGTCATGCCCATCTTTATTTGGATCAAACTGTATAATAAGAATAGTATTAGTAGTAATTTATAAACTTCACAGTCTGTTGAAAACCTATGGAAACATTTTATTTTGAAATTATTTACAGATGCGGTAATAAAATTATACAGCCTGCTGCAAATTTAAACAAAATTAATTAAGAATGCAGGTCATGGCAAGATTTACTGAATATAGCGAGTTTTATCCAAATCTCTCATAATTTGTTTAACGTCAACCCAGTTCAATCACATAAGTAAAAATGCTTCATTAATGAAGCAGTATTCCAAAATTACGTGTATTCCATGCTTAATCCTACTAAAATAATACATAGGTATCAAATACGTGTTGATTAATTTATATTCTTAATAAATATCATTAGTTCTGGGCGAACATTAAACTTATGAAAAACATCCCAAGAAAATCCTCTCAACAGTATTTTTCGACAAGTCAAAACGTTAGTCAGCGTTTTATAGAGTAATAGGTAAAAATAAACTTTAATGATTATGTGACAATCTTGTATTACATCAGGTTTATTCTAATTTGCATTATAACGAATTAAATACTGCCATTGTTGTTCTTATTTCGTGCTGATTTAAACTTTGTCATTAAACAACAATTACACCATCATTATAAAAAACAATGAATTTTATTTTGTAATTATCACCTTCATAAATCTCCTTTTAATTTACTTATGTATTACCACACATTTCACAATAAAAAATACTAAACTATTTATTTACATTAATATTAGAACGTTAACTGATTGGTAGAAACGATAATCGATAGGTTTGACCACTCGGACCCAAAATGGCTCTTCTAACCCTAAAGAAGGATAGCTAAAGCATAACGAAGTAAGAGGACAGCGGCCAGATCTGCATGAATAATGCATACCGCAGATGTGGAATACATGTAACCCCGACCCTTCTTCCCTTACCCTTCTGGCCAACTTGTCCCTTCCAAAACCAACTACCCTTTAGAAGGTATTACAATTCTAAACTAGAATTTGATTAAACCTGATCATTATACACTTTTATAGAACTGTGGTTAATAGTTCATTTCAGTTTTTCACTAGCAATAATTATTCCGAAATTATAGAAACATGTTGAAAACATATATTAGAAAATCTATTCAGTAAGTTTACTAGCTTTTCGAATGCAATAAATAATTTTTAGTAATTTTGAATTATAATTTGTAACGTAATGTAGCACAAGCTTAACGAATTTTCATGAGATATTTAGGGTGAAAGCTTGGACCCGGCTGTCCGATGTCGCCTCTGACGGATCCGATCCAAATTAGTTAAATTTGCATCAAATGTTTCGCAACATTATGTGACCAGCTTGCAAAAGCTTAGAGATATTGTTCGACAATGATAAATATGCATCAGATAACTAACATGGCAAGTTGACCTTATGCAAAGTAGGCCTAAATTACGACTAAAGATTTTTTGCTCATTTTCTTAGAATTTACTGAAAAACCTTTGTTATTTCAAATTAAAATATGTATGCTTTTCAAATTCTGTTTTCAGAAAATATAGAAAAATATCCATAGGGCAACAGTAATATAAAAAAGCATTTTTCTGTGTTCCTATTTACATTTCAATGGGTATCTGATAGATCGCTTCATTATATTTAATACTAATAAAATAAATATTGGTAAGATAATAAGTAAATAAATGTGTGATAGTAATAAAAGGTTTCCAGAATTCATATTACTCAATCAAATTGCATTATCAGTCCATATTGACTTTTAGTGTACTGAATTGCATACATAATTCAAAATAATAGTAAACTTATTTCAAGTTTTATATGTTGTAAAATGTAAAATATATTTTCTAATTTCGATTTTTGGTAAAGTATATATATTCTCTTTGTTTTTTATTTAAATACTGTAATTTTAACTATAAAAATGTGCAATGTCGTTATAGATACCAAATCGTTGCATGATACTAAAATGTAAAGATACCGCTATACGTGGAATTCAATAAAAACTCACCAAGCGTGTGACAATTTCATACGTAATTAAACATAATTAAGAAATGTTCGAGTTAGAAGCAAGAGAAGAGAAGAAGAGAAAATGAACTTTGTATGCAGTGAATATTAAGTGCTAACACTGTTTTCAAATATAAATTAAAAAAAAAATGAGAGTTGGTCTATGTCGTAAATCAGTGAAGTCGTGGTCGGAGCACCTCTAAAAATAATGGGATGCCCAAAATATTAACTGAATTAATCCACTTGTTTTAAAGTAAATTCGCACAATCAAAAAATGAATAAAGTTCTTCCCCTACTCAGTATAAAAGTTTCATGTCTTTAGTTTACTCCTCGAGTTATCATCCAGACGACCAGCGGGGTCTTCAAAGCTACAAAAGTGCTCGATGTAGATCAGCGTACCACATAGACTTCTTAGTAGCTGTTTCACGGACAATTATTTACTGATTTTAGTCGCCCGGGGGTAGGGTTCCTAGCTGATGTAGAATTACGTTGGGCTCGCCGGAAGTAACCGGACAGGTGGCCTCGTTTGTGGCAGCTAGGCTAACTTATGCCAACACTGCCCGATCGTAGGACGATACCATTAGTAGGAAACGTTAAATCGTCCGAGGTACAAATGGCTAGTAACAGAAATATGAAAATGTAAATAAAAATTATTATTAATTTTATTAAATACATAAATAAAAAGTTTACCTCGAGTAGGATTTGAACATACGACCTGTACTTTGCTAGAGTATCGTGCTAACCATCTGCGCCATCGAGATTCAAGCCCCAATGGATGCAAATGTCTTTATGTTATAACGCTTTTACCTTCGGTGGACGGTTAGGTATTATCAAAGTTGTCTGAGAGGGTCGGGCGGTGAACTGCGGTTGGACTATCGCGGTATAAACGGGTTACTCGAGCGCCAATCTAGGTAACTGATGATATAGAGGCCTAGATTCCTCTTCGCGGAGAATTAAATAGGTAAAAGCGGTCCAAGTAGCGTCAGTGAAGATATCGGTCTACCAGGGTTTCTGAAGATTTGAATCGGTGCCGGTATTTAAGACTTGTGTCGTTGTTGAGTCAGAAATGCGCGGTCTCGGTAGTATGACTCCAAAATAAATTCAGTTACCAAAAAAAAATAAAAACTCCTAATACGGAGGTCGGAAGCAAATGTTTTCTATGTCGGATAAATAATAAAAATTTAATTTTAAAAGTTGGAAATTAAACAACAGAACGACTCGTCAAACAAAAAAGTTTAACCAAACTCTCGGTCTCAGTAAAGAAATTAATTTTGTTATCGCGGGTAAGTGGGACAGATTAAATTAATGTTGGCGACGTCAATCAATAAAATAATTTTCGCCAACGGTGGCGGAGAAAAAATAATACCTAAATTCCTGAAATAAATAAATAAATAAATATATATATATATATATATATATATATATATATATATATATATATATATATATATATATATATATATATATATATAACAAACAGAACCAAAATCAATTCAAGACGGTAAAGAAATAAACTAATAATTTTTCATACACGGTCAGCTATCACTGAAAAAAATGGTAGTGGTAAAACAAAATTAATAATTGCAGTGATTAAAATAATTAACAGAACTAAGGAAAAATATAAATAATTGCCAATGGCGACGGAAAACCAAAACTAAATTCGTAAAAAAAATATAAACTAATTAACCCTTGTAATCTGTTTCAGACGGCCTATCGGTATAACTATAATAAATGTTATGATCTGACAACTTAAATAACAGATCGTACAAGATCCAAAATTATACAACAAAATCAGAAAAGAATATTGGTAATTAATAATCGGCTACTTGCTGTTAATAAAAAATTATTTTAGTCGAAATAGAATTAATAACTGTAGTGGGTGCAAGATTTGTATCACCCGGTATGTACAGGGGTATCGCTTGTGACGGAAAACTACAACTAAATTCCAAAAAAAAATAACAAACACAATGTGTTTGTTCGGCACTAATAAAGGCGGCTATATAAAACAAAAATTATCGAGAAATTTATTCTTTTAAGACCAACATAAAAGAAAAATCCTGATTACAAAACTTAACCAGCTGAGCTAGAAAATAGAAATGGCGTCTATGTAAATACTTACACTAAATTTCAAAAATTAAAGTGCAATCGGTGTCGGAACCTTGAATCAATAAAATAAATAATATAATTCCTGATCTTATCGGATAATTGCACACATGCAAATACAATATTAGTTAAATATATTTCCCGTACGTCAAATATCTACTAATATAAGATTTACTATTTGTATCTTACGTAAAAGAAATAGCGGACGGTAATTGATCAACACATCGACAGTAGTAGGTAAATTAATTAAATTAATATTCATAATCAATATCTTACTCAAATAGATCAGGGCACGCACACACATTCACATCAAAACTCGTAATAATAATAATTTTATTCCAGTTTTGAATAGTGCAAAAGATATCGCGTTTGGCGTATTTGATAACAGTAACTCGTCTTTTGAACCTGAAATATTTTTATGTGAAATGGAAAATGTTTATATATTAAAATTGTGAATTTATGCAATTATAATGAAAATCATTTAAAGTAAAATCACCACACCTTGCATTTGTTTTTTTTTAAATTAATTTACTAAAATTAAACACAAATATACCGGGCGGTCAATACATCGCTATTTAACAATTTATATGGTTGTTCGATAACGGAAATTAT
>JARFJB010001195.1:210000-365000 GCA_036346205.1 Vesta saturnalis | reverse complement strand
GATGAAACTTTGTAATTGATACGTTATCCTGAAATATATACAGTATTAAACAAAAGAAATTGTTCATCTGCGTTTTCAGATACAGTTCTACAATTTTCAATGAAATTACAAAACACGAAAAGTAATTACCTTAAATTTACGATTTTCAGTCGACTTTTCTTTCATTTCACGCAAGCCATTCTCATTAATTCGTTAATTAATATCTTTGAACAGGTTGTGGTACAATAGAGTGAAACAACAATTTTGGCAGCAAAATGTCCGTACAACAATTATTTCAATTGTTTAGGTAAAATTTACTCCAAAAATAGCAAGCACTAAAACAAAGATGATTTTCAATGCAAACTAAAATGTTACTAAAATATCTTGATTGAATCTATATATATATATATATATATATATATATATATATATATATATATATATATATATATATATATAATCCAACAATGAAATCTGAAGGTAATACCAGGTAGAATGTGATTAAATATTGCCGCTCGATAACTTAATCACTAATTACCTAATCTCACTAACGATTCAAAAACAAAAACTACTCCTCTAAATCATGCCATTTCGTTAAATTCTAAAATATTCATCTTA
Organism: Vesta saturnalis; assembly: GCA_036346205.1. NCBI lineage: Eukaryota > Metazoa > Arthropoda > Insecta > Coleoptera > Lampyridae > Vesta > Vesta saturnalis. The sequence goes on along the minus strand of JARFJB010001195.1, from coordinate 364,403 downwards.
AACTGTACAATGAACATTTTAGGAAAAAAACAAATGGTAACAATTGAGATACAAACATCCTGTTTTCAATAAAACCTCTTATACCAAATAAATTATTAACAACAATCCATAAATGAACTAAGAGTCAAAGTACCAGAAATATTTAACCGCAACGAACCTTCTTACTTGAACGATAACAAAAATAAATTTAAGCCAACACACATTATGTTCATAAAACTGTCTACAAATAATGAAATTTAATTCATTTAACGAAACTGCGATAACAAACCTTAAAATAAAAATCACGGTAATCTAACATTAATTTAAAATCTTACATGATATCCAAATATACTATTAAAAAAATTTAGAAATTCATCCTCGTGATATAACCTGGAAGCCAGTAAGTATGTCCATTTTGATTATACATAACCAACAAATCAACATTGTGGCGTTAGAACAAATTAAACACCATCAGTAGAACACGGCATGACGCCATCTATTTTTGACGTCACTTCTACACGCCACGTGGGATTTTCCACCTGCTATTTTATCTAATTATTTTTTACTCCTTACGGTAGGACGTATTTTTCACCCTATTTTTAACACCCCCATGTGAGACCTTATTTTCCACCCCAATGGTTTCATCCTAATTTTTTTACACACCCACGTGTAGGACGTGTTTTCACCCTATTTTATGACAGCTCACGTATAGGACGTATTTTCTACCCTATGGTTTCTTTTCGACGGTCAACCCTAATTAGAGCCTTTCTGTGCTTGCTCACGTAAGGAGCTGCGGTTGGTCTTGGTGCTGGGGCTGGACCTGGAGCTGGTCTTGGGGTCGGGGCTGGAGCTGGTCTTGGACTTGGGATAAGTCGTAGGGTTTGGTCTTGTGGTTGGACCTGGAGCTGGCCTTGGACTTGGTCTTGCACCTGGACCTGGTCTTGGTCTTGGACTTGGAGTTGGTCTTAGCGTTATTTTTGATGGTCATCTATTAAGGTCTTTTTGGTTGTATTGTTGTATTAAGAGCAGTACCCCTGGAAGTTAGGCAATTGCATGTGTTCTGATTGAAAAAGATTTTTATTTAGTCTATTTAAACGAAGTTGCTGGTAGAGTATCTGTTAGTATCGTTTAGCGATTCAAGATGGAAGGTCAGTTTAAGCACCTTCTTTTCGGCGATAGTTGCGGGTCCGTCGGGTTGTGGGAAATCGTATTTTATCGTTGATTTTCTAAAAAATATCGAAACTGCCTGCGATACAGCTTTTGAAAAAATTATCTGGTTTTACAGTGAGTGGCAGCCTTTATTCAAAGATCTCTCTGTGGAATTTCAAAAGGGTTTACCTGATATGGAACAGTTTGACTGGGAAAAACCTGTCTTAATAATAATTGACGATCTAATGCGCGAAACTAACGGCTCTGTGGTTGATATTTTTACAAAGGGTTGTCATCATCGAAATCTAAGTGTGTTTTTCTTAACGCAGAACATATTTCATCAAGGACGTGGACAGCGGGATATTTCTCTCAACGCACATTACATAATTTTGTTTAAGAACCCACGTACAGAGCTCAGGTATAGCATTTAGCAAGACAGATTTCGCCGGATAACCCAAAATTTTTAGAAGCAGCGTACCAAGATGTTACTTCAAGCCCGCACGGATATTCATTCTTCGATTTAAAACAGAATACACCGGATGTACTACGTTATAAAACAAACACATTCGGGCCTCAAGGTATCTGTCAGGTATATATAGCGAAAAAAGGGTTTAAGTCTCACAATCATAAAGATTACATCATATGCGATGGCTGACGTTTTAAGCGAGAATACTGATACCCTGCATGCATTAGCCAGATTAAGTAAAAGTCAACGTGACGCTTTATTGAAATGTTTGGATAGTAAGTAAGTAGAGTGTATTTGAGAGTGTGCACATAACATTTTAAAAGGTCGTGTACCTCTGTCAGCTGATCAGAAGCAGCGACTCTCGCAACATAAGCACACTTTAAGACGCTTGGCACAGAGAGGCGAATCTATAAAAAAGAAGAAACAGTTTCTTGTACAGAAAGGTGGTGCATTTCTACCACTCCTGTTAGGACCATTACTCGGCGGAATTCTGGGTTTTCTGTTTCAATAACCATGGACCACATTCTGAAGAAGACGATTATTCTACCGATGGACTTTGTACAGCGCTTACAGGCACCAGATGTTACACAAAACAACATTTTAACACAGCTGGGTAACGATATGGATAAAGTTTTAAAAACTAAAATGACCGACCATGACAAATGGCAGCAGTACAACTAAGTTCTTCAAAGGTATCTACACTTTTCCAATCAGTTACGTCAGCCCACCAGTATAACAATCAGCAGTGACGCTGTTGCTGATGATATTAGAGATTTACCGCAACGTAAAGGTCTGACAGACGCCCTCATATAAGAGAAAAGGCGCGGATTTGTTACGTATACTGAATACGAGCAGCGATGTTTTTTGGGATAAAAGGGGTACTGTCACAATAAAAGGCGAGATCATATCACATTCCAACATTATCGATCTGGTTTACGAGGCGTTAAGAAAACGAAAAACTACAAACCCGCGCGGTCGGCGTCAGTTTGCGATGTACATTAAAGAGATAAATATACCACGAGAGTTTATCGGAAATACGCAAAGGCGTGATGTTTCTGTATCACCCAGCGTTGAACGGACCCTCACAACAGCTATAGGTGAGAATTACGATGTTGAAAGTGAGGCGCAGGAAACACCGAGAAGAATCTCTCAAAGAAGAAGAAGAGGAATTTCACTAGATTGGGATTTGTGGCGGCCATAACATGGATGCTGTATACCATGATCCCTCTCACCCACCAGGGTTCGCTGGTATAACACCTTTAACTAATGCTGTAAAGGGTAGATATGGTAAAGTGAAAAACTGGCTACAGGCACAGGAAGCTTATACGGTACATAAACCAGTCAGAAAAAGGTTTCCATGAAATAAATATATTGTGAGTAACCTTTACGAGTTGTGGCTTACGGATCTTTGTGATATGCGAACTTTAAGTAAACACAATAGTGGATACAACTACATACTAACGGTAATTGATGTATTTAGGAAGAGGCATGGGCGAGAGCACTTAAAACGAAGACAGCGTCATCTGTAATTGAAACATTCGCGGATATTTTTAAGGATTGCGACAATACCCCGGCAAATCTACAGACGGATAAAGGCAAAGAGTTTGTGGCGAGCAGTGTACAAAACTTTTCAAGAAACAAAATATCAATTTCTATGTAACAAATAACCCTGATGTAAAAGCATCTGTAGTTGAAAGATTTAATAAAACATTGAAAACAAGGATGTGGCGTTAATTCACTTACAAACATTCCTACAGGTATATTGATGTACTCGAAAGACTTGTGACTGCTTACCACAGTAGCCCTCATTCAAGTATAAAGATGGCCCCCGCGGCTGTAAACGATAAAAACATTTTAAAAGTGTGGAATAACCTGTACGCCAAAGGGTTAGGTCCAGTACGCCATTCTAAATATAAAGTCGGTGAGCATGTCAGAATCGCCAGAACTAAGTATACCTTTGAGAAGGGATATGAAACGAATTGGAGCGAGGAAGTTTTTACAATTAGTGCGGTGATAAAAAGAAGACCACCATTTTATCGAATAATCGATCTCCTGTTGAGGGTACCTTTTACGAAGAAGAATTGCAAGTTGTTACGGTTGATAAAGATACTCTACTGAAAGTCGATAAGATTCTAGCAGAGAAGGGCCGTGGGCGATATAAACAATATCTGGTGAAGTGGCGTGGATATAGTGACAAATTTAATAGCTGGGTGTTACCTTATTGAGTAATAACTCTATGACGTATTTTCCAGGTAATATGACGTCAAGTTTTATTACACAACTGTCAAAACGAATAAGATTAACGGGCTCGTGGGTCGTAGGGATATCGGAAATTCAGTACCCATGTTCTTTTGCTGCTGTAAGTGCAACAGATAATTTAATTTATTATAGAACAGAGCCACCTGGCGAGAACGTGTTAGAAACGATATTAAAAAAGGCCGCAGAATATTTTCTGCTCGACAACGAGATCATTTATATAGAAGGAATTCGAGCTAAATAACCATATAGTAATAAGCAAATTGCTAACAATCGAATATCATAATCTAACTAAGCACGTCACTACGAAATTAAAAACTCAGCTCTCGCTATTCGGATTCTTACAACGCCTAGCCTTACAATTGGGTAATCGACCGTATCAGAACATAGCTATGGAACCAATACCCCCTCACCCCGCTAGTATATGGATAGGATTACCAACTCAGATGTTTGTTTATTGTGACATCGTTGAACCGCAAATTGTGGGTGATGTTTTATCTCCGCTTATGCGTATAATAAACATTACTTCAGAAAACTATGCTTACGGGGGTCATAAAGATGTGGTTTTTTCGCCTGCACACTACATACCGATAATGACACGGGAATTTGAAAACATCGAGATTAATATAAAACAGATACGGGTGTAGCAATTCCATTTGAGTTTGGAACGTCGAGCCTGAAGTACAATAATGGTTTGCCCTTATCGGCAATATTACATGAATCAGGCCGGTAACGGTATCGGCTCTATCTACAGAGGTGCGCCATATCAACGTGGTCATGGAATAGGGAGCTGGTTAGGTGGTATTTTTAGAAGTATAATACCGTTATTTAAGTCAGGTGCAAAGGCTATTGGAAAATAAGCTCTTAGAACGGGTACTAATATTCATGGTGACGTCATAGAGGATCGACCTATTAAGAATTCGTTTCAAGAAAGATTTCACGAGGCAGGTAGAAACCTTAAGCGTAAAGCCGACGAGAAAATCGATAAAATGATGGAGGGTTCGGGTTGTAAAAGAGTAGGTCTGTCCGATAATAACCAGTCTCCACTGAGAGCTAAGAAGAAGTCTACTTACGACGATATATTTTCAAGATAATCGCTTTTCTACATGTCCAATCGTGTGAATGCGTCAAGTCCGAATTGGATTTGTTCGCTTTACCGTCGACGCAGACAAGTATCGAGAGTGGTGAATGGATCTTTTACAAACCCTCATCAGCTCTGAGTGATGACGCCCCAATAGAATTTGTAGTCCCCGGAAATGGAAACGGTTACATAGATTTAAGCCAGACCATGTTGTACATCACAGCTAAAGTTCTAAAGCATGACGATACAGCACTTACAGACGCTGATGTTGTAGCACCGGTAAACAATAGGATGCATTCGCTTTTCTCACAGGTGGAGGTTTACTTAAATCAGAAGGTGGTGTCACAACCAAACAACACCTACGCATACCGTTAATATATCGAAACGCTGCTAAATTATGGAAAGGAGGCCAAGAGTTCACATCTAGGATGCACCTTATGGCACAATGATACAGCTGGACAAATGAATACACTGGGAAATGCAAATAACGGTTTCTCAAAACGTCAAGCACTTGCGGCTACCGGGAAACAGATAGAGATGATTGGTCACGTACACTCGGATTTGTTTAATCAAGAAAAGTTTCTCATAAGTGGTGTTAAGTTAAAGGCTAAATTTGTACGATCAAGAGATATCTTTAGTCTAATGGCGGCACTCGCTTCAAATTACAAGACGCTAGTTATAGATGCTAGTTTATGGTGAGACGTATGCGAATCAATCCAGCTATTCTAATTGCGCACGCTAAAGCTTTAGAAACAACTGCCGCAAAATACCCAGTTACAAGGACCGACGTAAAAGTGTTAACTATACCTGCACGCATACAGCGAAAATCATTGGATAATGTTTTCCTGGGTCAGCTACCTAAACGATGCATCGTAGGGTTTGTGGCAAATAAAGCCTACAACGGTGATTACCCCTCAAACCCGTTCAATTTTCATCACTGCAATATTAACTACATATCGTTATATATTGACGGACAACAAATTCCTTCGAAGGCCTTACAACCAGACTTTACAGCTAATGGTTTATATGTAAGAGCGTACCACACCTTATTATCTGGTACAGGTATTCATTTTTTGTCTGCAAACGCTAGTACGCACTGGAATTTAGTTAGAAACGGCTCTCTTCGGCTGGAAGTCGGGTTTGAAGAAGCGCTCACCGTAACTGTTTGGTGTATGCAGAATTCGATAACGTGATCGAGATCGATAAACATCGGAACGTCGTTGTGGATTTTAGCTGTTAAAAATGGTAGCTCTAACCTGCAAGCTTCAGTGTACAGCAGCAGCCGAAAGAAGATGGACGCATACTTGGACGTGCAAGGGTTTAGTGGTGTTAACAACGAATTCATACCGAAAGAAATTGCCGTGGTTACAGATCATGGTCGTTTATCGTTGATGCTAATAAACCACCTCGAGGCTACTTTATATCAGGATCCATGTCACGACAGATAAAATTTATGGAAGATAATTATCATGGGCTGAAATGGTGGTCGGGTCATGTACATTACAACAATTTCCGTGAGGAGTTGATGAGAGTGTTGCGCCCATTTAACAAAATTCACGTTAAGGGCCGTGAAAAACAACAGTTTTTAAGGTTTCTTAACAAACCAATAGTAAACCTGGAGGAGACTGGTTTCCCGTCGATTAAACAGTTGAAAAAGGAAGCAAAAGCATATAGCTGTTTAAACCATAACATCACTGAGCCTATGTGTGCACTGGAAAACGCCTTACTACTGCAAGACTGGACGCATACCAATTCCAAAGATGTATGCGGTACAAGTGTTGAGATGCTTGAAATCGATCCCAGCCACAAGAAGAATGTGTTTCGGCTTGTATATGCTTCTAATCAACTACCGAGACACGCACCTAGGCCGTGTGCAATTATCGTAAACACGGATCCTGCAAACAAACCAGGTCAGCATTGGACCGCTATCTACATTGACGAGAATGGTAATGGGGAATATTTTGATTCTTTGGACGAGCACTGCAAGGGTATCATTTACGTTTCCTAGAGAAGAATTCCAGACGCTTCGTATACAATAAAACAATACTGCAAGATTACCATTCGGATGTGTGTGGGCTTTATACCTTAATGCTTCTATATTTTAGATTACATAATTTACCTATGTTTGATTTTGTAAAAAAATATTTTAGTACATGTTTAATTGCAAATGACGAGATAATCAAATTATTGTTTAACGGCTGTTACCCAACCATTCTATTCTGATAAATAAAGATATTTTTTAGTACCTTACTTTTTTAATTAATTAAGAATTGCATAATACCTACTGTTTTTCTTTCTTTCTAATTCAGCATGCGTGTTTTAAAAATCGTGTTATAAAATTTATCATTTAGTGTTTTTTAAAAGAAATTATGTTAACTATTTGTATTGGTAATCAATTTTTTAAACTATTAAATTTAACAGGATTATATAATTACACGGTAATTAGCTAAAAGTGAACATGAACAGTGGTTTCTTACTACATATTGTTGTGGAATTTAAAACACGTAATTATTGCATTCCAACTTTTAATGTGGTTTTTTTATAAAAACAATTTTGCGTGTCCGTATGTACAATATGAATATTTTCAAATCGCTTTGAAAAAATTACTTTTACTGATAGACAACCAGTTATATATTAACCATGCATAAGTAAAAACGTAGAAAGTTAGACGAGCAACACAAAGCAGTGACTATCACTCGTAAACCAATTCTTCAAAATGTTCTTTAAGTACAGAGCTAGTAAGGGTGCTTTTAACCTCTTATTTATTTACAGATTTTTAATTACAGTTATAAAACGCATCTAAGCTATACGTAACAAGTTTCTTTAAAAAATATTAAGGCGTACAACATTTTAACGGTCGGATGGATATGAAACATATTTCAATGAAATCAGTGCAGGTAAACTATGGTTTAATATTCGTTTTAGAAGACAATATTGTAATAAATGTTATGTAATTAATTAACTTAATAAAAAAATTTTGTTTCATTAGACCTGAATGTCAGTAATTTTTTTTTATAACTTCACTGAGGCTTTTTTAATTATGACATTTACAATAAAAATAAGTGTTCTATAATTAAATTTTACTGTCTTTCAAATTCCCCCACGCATGATCAATCCCAACACCACTGCTGTCTTACCTCCTCATTATAAATACGTTTTCTCGTATAGGTAAAAGATCATCCAATAGCATATGACCATTTTAACACAATAGGGTCTATAATTTAGTAATAATATCTTATCAGGGTAATTATGCATCTCAACATTGTATCGTGTGCTTTGCAACTCCAGGGAACAGTTCTTAATCAACCAAAGACCTTAATTAGATGACCATCAAAATAACCCTAAGACCAACTCTCAAGTCCAAGACAGACCTCCAGGTCCAAGACCAAGTCCAAGACCAGCTCCAGGTCAGCCAAGACCAAACCCTAAGACTTATCCCAAGTCCAAGACCAACTCCAGCCCTGACCCCAAGACCAGCTCCAGGTCCAGCCCCAGCACCAAGACAATCAGCCTCACGTGAGCAACAGAAAGGCTCAATTAGGTTTACCTGAAAAGAAACCATAGGGTAAATACGGTCCTATACGTGAGCTGTCATAAAATAGGGGTGAAAAAACACGTCCTCCACGTGGTTGTGTAAAAAAATAATTAAGGATGAAACCATTGGGGTGGAAAATACGGTCTCACACGGGAGTGTGTAAAAAATAGGGGTAAAAAAATACGTCCTACACGTGAGCGGGTAAAAAATAATTAGGGATGAAAATTCCAGCAGGGGTGGAAAATATGGTCTCTCACGTGGCGTGTAAAACCGGAAATGACGTCACAAAATCCAAGATGGCGTCAAGTGCCCGTGTTCTACTACCATCATAAACAAAATTTTCTCAGCCAGAAGAAGTGATACTGAATCGATAAATGCAAGTTATGTTTTAAAAAATAACAGCGTTAAAATAATAAACATGGAAACATAATTACGTGAAAATTCTAATTTAAAACACATACGTTCACAACAAGTAAACGGGCTAACATCTCAAAGAAAATTGTGTTTCACAATCGGATATAATCCAATTTTTGAAGTTATGTTTTCACGAATGTTAAAGTGGAAAAATCATGCAGGCACGATAAGAAAAGTTCTAATAAAATCAGAAATTCTGGATCAAACGAAATTCTAGTAAGTCGTTTGAAGACAGAATCACTTTATTGATTTATAATTCAAAATTCATATGTAAGTTTTAATAAAGTCTATTTTATTTATATATTTTAACTAATTTAAATATCAATAATATGAAATCAAAATTGGGTAGTACTCGTCTGTTTTTAAGAATGAACATGTATAGGTATTATTTTACGCATTTTGTAATTTTATAATCTCATTTTATGTTTTTAATTGTACACTTATCTATGACCTTAAAATCAAAAGTTTGGATATGAATAAGGATCTTTTATATATTTGCTAATTTAAGTATAGAATTGGTGAGTTGTTATATTAAAATGTAATTCTAATCTGTAATTTTTAGATTTACCTGTACTGTAGCTAAAATTTACGTATTAATTTAAGAGTCTATCATAATATTTCTTACTAATTTAAGATTATAATAACTAATGGAAATAGCTTTAATCAATTTTAGTTTTGCTAAAATAAGAAAATTGTACAGTAATATATTACGCATTTTATCTAATTTATTTAAATGTATGTTTTAAAGTACAAAACTATAAATTTTACATATTGTATTTGGAAAATAAGGCACACTATTTATTACTATTTTAAGGACCATATTTGTAATAAAATGTACATTTCTACTTCTTAAGTCCACTCATTTAGTAGAAAATAAATTTTAAAATTCTCCGAAATTAACATGGGGCAGATAATCATAGCTATTCAATCGTTAGTAGCAGAGCAACGAAATTAAAGATTATCATAAACAAAAGAGCCTTTTATTTATCGATATGCTGATTTTGAACGAAATTTTGTTGCAAAAGGGCCGTATTGATTTTTTTCTAACGACCACGAAGGAAATAGCAAAAGTCGACTATTTTAAATACCCTGTATATTTTTTTATGAATGAACTGCTGTCTTTGATTTTTGTTAAATATGTCTTATATCTAAAGTTAATAGTTTCCGCTATAATAATCTTAGTTTGAGTTATTTTGTTTTTTCGACAATAATACTATTTGGATCAGATATTTACTTATTATTTCCTAAACTGAGTGGCTACTTAAAAAACCAGGAATATGAAGAAAAAGTAACGGCGGTATCAAAAATTTTATTCAGAGGGTATACTGTTCTTTAATCATAAACACATTTATAGTTGCCATGCCAATAACTATAATAATTGCAATACGCAGACGACATATGTCGGTTTAATTCCAATTGATTGTATTTAACACATTATCGTTTTCACTTTGTCAAAAGGCTCAAAATCGAACCGAAAATGTCCCGTTTTACAAATAACGAACTGGTTGATATGTTTACGGAACCCGCTATTGGCTACGCGCGTCTACAAAAACAGGTATTCTGATAGACGCCATCCAGAAATAGCAGCATTTGAACATCTTCTTGTAAGATTCGTGGCATTTGGGTGGAGTGTACCTCATTCAAAACCTTCTCGTGAAAGATCAGTTCTGAGTGAGCAGAATAAAGAAATGATAATGACACCTTGGTTGAAAACCCAATAGGAAGTGCTAAGCAAATTGGGGAAATTTCAGAAGTTAGCATCAGTTTGGCGTACTGTTAAAGGCGTCTACTTTTTATCCATATCGGTTTCAATGGTACCAGAAACTTCTTGGGGATGACCGTTTAAGTGGTTTGGGTTTTTGTCGTTGGTCCAATGAAAAATTGGTCAATGAAAGACAATTTTTTAATGTTTTATTCACGGACGAATCAACGTTCCAGAATGACGTGTTTATGTACAGTCACAACTAGCATTATTATTCTGATATAAACCAACATGTGACAAGGGAAGTTGACCGTCAGCATAGATGGTCGCTAAACAGGTAGAGTGGAATTCTTGGTCAATGTGTAGCGGGACGATATTTTTTCCATAGATATTTATTCCGATTTTATGAGGCATGATTTGCCGATCTTAATTGAAGGCACGCCTTGGATGATGCGTCAACGCATGTGGTTCCAGCATGACGACGCTCCCGCCCACTACGGATTTGGAGTAAGAAACTTCTTTAACGATGAATATCTTCAAAGATGGGTTAGAAGAGACGGGCGTAAATTGGCCACCCCGATCACCTGACATAAACAAACCCGACTTTTTTCTATGGGGGCATGTACAATAACGTGTATACCAAGGACCTTCTACAACTTCAGGCGATATGAAAAACAGGATACTTGAAGTTTTCAGGTCAATCACACCTGAAATCTTGGAAGATGTTAATACAAGTTTTTCAAATCGTGTAAGGCAGTGTTTACAAAATAATGGAAGGGCGTTTCAAGTTATTTTCAATTAATGTTTACTGTTACGTATTTTGTACCGTTCGTTTTTATGTAAGTTGATTTAGTAATGAACGTTATACATCAGCAAATAATAATAAGTAAATATCTGATGCAAATAGTGTTATTGTTTGTTGCTTCCTTTAATTTTATTTTGAGGATTGGGCGAAAAAACAAAATAATTCAAACTAAGATTATTACTATTAGATATAAGACATATTTAATAAAAGTCAAAGACAATTTAAAAAGCTGTTCATTCATGAAAACATATACAGGGTGTTCTATTTAAAATTGTCGACTTTTGCTATTTCTTCCGTGGTCGTTAGACCTTTTTGCAACAAATTTCGTTCAAAACCAGCATATCGATAAATAAAAGGCTCTTTTGTTTATGATAATCTCTGATGCCAACGATTGAACAGTTAGGATTTTTTTAATGAATGTTAATTTCGGAGAGAATTTTGTTAAAACATTTATTTTCACCCAAAAGAGTGGACTTAAGTAGGTGAAAGGTCAAACAAACTTGGCCAGAATCGAATGTGGATTTCAAAAATATTAAAATTTATAGGGCGTTCCATTTAAAATAATTTTAAAATAATTGTTGTACAGACGAAACCGGAAGCCATGCAGGGCTCAAAATATTTTTACGCTGTAAACAAGGAAAATATGAATAAAAAACCTCTCGTGACCTTTTGTCCTAAAATTAATATTGAAGGTACTATCAAAGAATGTAGGGCAAGTGGGCAACTCTGTATAAGTTTGACTTTAAATCTAATAAAACACATTCAAATGTGAATTATTGTCTCAAACTCAATTTATTCAAAGCCAAAAAAAATGTTTGATAGTTGAGAATGGAGGTCGCAAATACTAGCCCTTAAATCCTTTAATCATTCTAAAGCAAAATGGATATTACCTAGCTGTCCTGTATAACAATGTTACAGGATTTTATAAATTAGTGTGTAATTTTTTATAGTTATACGCAATTTGTTAATGTTTGTAAACTTATTTTGTAGAATATATTAATTATAACGGTATTAAGAAAACATCAAATTAAAAAAAAAAACCCGAATCTCCTAAATAATATGCAAACGTAAAAACTCAAACAAATAACATGCTAATAATAACTGCGGAAATAATACTTCCTTGGCTACAAAGTATGGAATAAATAACATTATTTTTTATTCATGTTTTAAATTGCATTACATTTCATAACATATAATCATCTTAAACTTTATAAAAAACTCTCTCCAATACTATATTGTATACCAATCATGTGATTAATTTTTATTCGATGCAACAAACATTAATTAATTTCGAAAATTGGTATTAATAATGGCTTTGTTAAATTGATCACTGGATCAACGGTAAATAATTTGTTACCTACAGAAATCAACCCCAAAATATGAAAAAACAAAAAGAAAATTTTATAGGTAGGTGTTTTTTGTTTAGAAATGAACAGAATTGTTTTGAAAATAGCATATTTCACAAAATTGATAGTGTTGTTTTGTGTTGCTTTAGTCAAATAAAATTGTATGTTACTTTCAAAGGAACATTGTTTTTTTCTCAATAAACTATCCTCTATCTCAAATTTGAGATAATAACTTAAATTACACTTACAAATAAAACCCCGAATAAAATATAAATGTTTTTTTTTACTATTATAAGGTGCAAATTGATTTCGTTTTGTTATTAGCAGAACTGATTTATAAAGTCATAATCGCGCTAAATTTGACGTTTGACTTAGTGGCTCTAGATGATATCGGTGTTTACTATAGTACAGTATCTTTAACACAACAACATCATTTGTAAGCAAAGCAGCACAGAAATTACCGTTATGTGATACTTTTCATAGAATCTAAGCAATAGTGTGATATATAATCAAACATGTAATAACTAGCCGCGCTCGGCACGCGTTGCTGTATCCAAAAAAAAGTACGTACGTGTATGTATGTATGTATGTATTTATCATCTTTTTTCTTAATAATTCAATATGGTGTAATATCTTTTTGTTAATATTATACGCCATTTCTGACCGCGCGGTTTTATTTAACGATGTTGGCCATATCGGGTTATTGTGTGTGCACAACGCAATTGGTAGAGCGGCATTTATCCTATACCTTGCATTAGAATTCATCTCGTGTTTTGAGATGGAATATTTTAGAGTACCCTTTCTTTTTACGTCTCACAAAATTTTTGAAGAAGGGATATTGCTGCTGAAAATGAATTCCGCTATTATAGTTGCGCCTGTTTTCCTAGATGACCCCAAGTTTACCTCACTACGATGATATCGTACCTTTCTGTACAAGTTTCATCTAACATTAGGGTGAAGAAATAATACGTCTTATTTATATTACCGTGACGAAACGTATACATTCGACAGTTTGTACTTAATGTGGCAGTAATACAGTAATTACGTGTACAAGCAAATTTAATATAATTATTGTTACATTTTGTAAGTGCTAATCGTAAGTACATATCCTGTTGGTGTAAATTACATTTATTAAGTACACAATTAAATGACAAAACTAAGTAAAACTATGATAAGTGTTTTGTAACTGTGGTGACTAGCAAGTGAAAGGTACCAAGTTCGAATCTGAGAGTAGTCAAATGCTTGGGGAAAAAAAGGATAACATATGAATACGACTCAAGTGCGAAAACAGTCCTTCTCAGGACTAAGCATGATGACGGAAGCAGAGTCTGCTTCCGAATCGTCGCGCGCAAAAAGCAAAAACTGTGGAAATTGGCCGATCAACTCAACAAATAAGTAAAACTAATTTTATCGCCCGTCCCACGGATTGGACGGCAAATTGTAGTGAAATTTTCTTGCAATTGTATAATGATTAAGATAGAATAAAATAAATATTATTTATTATTTACCCACACTAGCTCTTTGATATATGCGCGTCATTATAATTATAATTTACATTTAACATCAATTATTAAATTTCGACAATTAACAATAATTCTTCAACAATTCTGAGTTTTATGTTCAGCGAGCTAAAAACTTATTTCCAGTATTGATTATTGATACTGTTATTTGCTAATTCTAATATAATTTACTATTTAATATAGTTACTGAAAATTCAATACTTCGATAATATTCCTACTGTAAGTACAAGTAATTTGTAATTCGTTACCAAAATGTCCGATATGAAGGTATCACAAGGTCACTCAAACCTAATTGTTACATTTAAATTTCTGGTAAACTTAACTTTATTAATTTATTTAATCTACCCTCTGGCCAATAATCACAAATATCAATTGAATTGTGGTATATTTATGTGATCTCTATAAGTTGTAATCAAGAAAACCCTTTTATGGTTAATAAACTTTGACGGAAGACAATGGTTAATTCACTTTTTTATCACTATGAACAACTGCATAAGGCATTAATTAATTGACTTTGTGTTTAGTTCACCAAGTGTCAATGAAATAAAATTGTTGGTTTAAATATAATTTTTCTTTTATTTTTAATTAGTTCAATGTAAGTTATGCACAGGTAACTGTTACTGATTTAATATTGTAGGTCTCAATATAATTTAACTTACATAAGCATCGTACTGGTCCACAATATAATAATATTTTATTTTCCTGAGATGCGTATTGATGTACATGTTACTAATAACAAAGTTAATTCACAGTTCTATTAATTAAGAAATCCATTTTATAATTATTTCACAATATTGAAATAATACTGTAGTAATTAAACGTTTTTGTATGGGTTTAAGTTTAGCACACACCTTTAAAATGAAAATGTCATTTTATCTTTACCACTTTGGTCAGATAACTTCGGCCCACGCGATCAGATTTGTGACCCTCTTCCGTCAAAGTCAAATGTAGATGATCTGTTTACTACCCCACGACTTTTTTTTATAGATCTCACACTTACAGGAGTAGTAATATTTCGGTCTTGGTCATTTTCATATGCTTATTCATTTCATTTTATGCGTAAAACAACATGCATTTCTGAATAACTTGTTAGGACCACTGTGAGTTTCTCATGTAGTAATTTTTATATGATTCAGATATCCTAATATTATGAACTAGATTTTTTACCTGATCAAAACTGATTACAACACCAATTTTTAATTGATTTTGTATCAAATCCTATTGAATCCACCCTAAACATTAGTTTCCATCGAACATATTCCTGTAAAATAACATAGTCGGTAATAGTTATGTGTACATTCTGATTGACCAAAACACCGTCTATTAAACGCTGTTTCATTTGTTTAAATTCTTAACAACTTTCATCAAATGTTATATTAATTTTATTGACAAGTACTGCTGTATCCTTCAAACTAAGATAAATAAAAGTTGGAGCAGTGACGGTTCGTTATCTTTCACAAATTCTGAAATTAATGTTAAACTCATTATTAATATAAATACTAATTTATACTTCGTTTAGAATTCATTTAATAGTTTTGGATGCTAATTCGTGACTTATTTTACACAAAATGTTTTAATACATTTGCAATTTATTTTCAACCCCTTCCATTGGCGTATTCTAAGTACATAAATTTCCGTTATGAGATTTATATTTAAATACGAATAACGTTTACTAATCAATGTATATTACACTGATTTAATAACAAACATAAGTACTGAATTTATTTAAAGCGTTACACGTAATATTGCATAACTTCCATTCCAAATATGCAATACACACAAATACACATTCCCAGAAGCCCTTGTCTCAGGAGCCACAACTAACGTTGTCTGGTGGAAAGTGGATAAGCTGCACTCACCATCACAAGGACAACGATAATTACACAGACACACACAACTGTGTCGCAATATCGCCATGAAGTGGCCCAGGTCCATGGGGGAAGTTGCTTTCTACGGATCCGTTAATCCACCGCCGAAGCAGGTAACAAGTCAAAAGAAACGAGCTTCTGCTCCACCGTTAATGAGGGATCACCTCACCAACTACCACTACGACACATTGGCTCAAACGCGATGGACAATGCTCCACTTGACGCTGGGAGGTCCGGTAGCCGTACCCCACGTGACCCCTTCCAACCCAGCTCCCGCCTCCTGGTTTTGACCTCATTCATACGAAAAAAATAAACATATTCAACCAAAAACAAAACAAATAACTTTAAATACGGTAACATAAGTCAACAATCGATAAGAATTCAATTCACTAATCAAAAAGTGAAAAATTGCAAAAATATGATCATCCTCAATAGTACCATAACCGAAATTAACCTGACCTAAGAGGAGAACTAATCTAACCAACCTATATCCAATATGTGTATGTGGGTAAATACGCAATACTGGATGATTATAACAAGAGAAACTAAAACAAAATTCTATCAAATAAAACCTGAACATACGGAAATGTGAGTTGATGTCACACAAAACAACTAAACTAACACTGACAACTTTCTATGACATTTTTAATCAATAAAAATAAAAAGTTACAACATGAACAAAATGCCTATCACGCACTCATACATCACTCCACAACAACAATTCAATTATCTTCAAGTCCTTGCTCGGGCGTCAGGTATAGTATCGTCCACTCTTGCCACTGGTGATAGATACCGTTCCTCTCCTTCCACACCCCTTTGATTACTCGCCTCTTACGACAAGCAGTTGGCCTCTATTTATTTATTTTACTTTAATTATCTAAGCAGTACGAGTGACATGCCAACCCAAAAACAAGGATCTAACTGTGGATTTATTTGACATCCATTGCAACTTATCCACAAGAAAAAGAGATCTCGATTTAATGATAGTGTTTTAATTTATGTCTCCGATGAGTAAGCAGCCCGT
Organism: Vesta saturnalis; assembly: GCA_036346205.1. Taxonomy (NCBI): domain Eukaryota; kingdom Metazoa; phylum Arthropoda; class Insecta; order Coleoptera; family Lampyridae; genus Vesta; species Vesta saturnalis. Next base: position 347,258 of record JARFJB010001195.1, on the reverse strand, counting down.
AAAAACTTTCTTTATGTATGTTTATGCTCTGTACTTTAAAAAGATTTTGGTGTGTCTATAAATATATGAATTGTGTTTGTCCATGTTAACAGTCACTCATATTTCTTTTCATATGTAATTCCCAAAAAAAGAAGTCTATTTTCTTACTTATACCCACCAAATAAGTGGAAAAATTTTAAAAATATTTGATAAATCATATGTTACGTGCAAGCCGTTAGTGAGCCATAAGTACTCGTATCAGGGAAAAGGAAAAACAAGGATCTAAGTAGTTATAGTCAGATAGCCACTGGGCGTGGATCAGATCAGACTGGTTAGAAAATAAATGCTAAATATTAGTTAAGGTTCCCATCTAAGCAACCATCTATTCGTACTCTGACATACTTACCACCTGCTTGGAGAGGCATCAATAAGCACAGCAAACAGAAGGACTAGAAAAGCATGAAAGAAAAGTAGGTGTACTCCTGATATAAATAACTTTAATGTGAATCCTAAAGTCTAGTGTTTCCAAGTATCAGGTAAGCTAGGATATCACTCCCTAGAATAGTACGATACAATTTACACGACAGAACAGCTCCTTTATAATATGGGGCAAACTAGCCTGATAAACAATACATAGGTATACCATTGGTACATCAAAAACAAATATTATTTTCAAAAAAGAACCGTTAGTAATTTATCTGCAGCTATGCATAACAAGTTAATAATCGTACAGCCAAGTGTCATAAAAACCAAAACCAATTTACATATTGCATAACTTCCATTCGAAATATGCTATACTCACAAAAACACATTCCCACAAGCCCATATCTCAGGAGCCACAACTAACGGTGTCTGGTGGAAAGTGGATAAGCTGCACTCACCATCACAGGGACAACGATAATTACACACACACACACAACTGTGTCGCAACACCGCCATTACAGCACAGCCAGCGGAGGACTATAGGGCCTCGAACCTGAAACAAAGTAGGCAACACCAACAGCCTGACACGGCCTGTTCGTGAAGCGGTCCAGGTCCATGGGGGCAGTTGCTCTCTACGGATCCGTCAACCCACCGCTGAAGCGGGTACCAAGTCAAAAGAAACAAGCTTCTACTCCACAGTTGGTGAGTGGATCACCCTCACCAACTACCACTGAAACACATTGGCTCAAACGCGATGAAAAATGCCCCAGTTGACGCTGGGATGTCCGGTAGCCGTGTCCCACGTGATTCCTTCCAACCCAACTCCCGCCTTCTGGTTTCGACCTCATTAATACGAAAAAAATAAACACATTCAATCAAAAACAAAACAAATAACTTCAAATCCGGTAACATAACTCATCAATCGGTAAGTATTCAATTCACTAATCAAAAAGTGAAAAATTGAAAAATATGATCATCCTCAATAGTACCATAACCGAAATTAACCTGACCTAAGAGGAGAACTAATCTAACCAACCTACGTCCAATATGTGTAAGTGGGTAAATATGCAATACTGGATTATTATAACGACAGAAACTAAAACAAAATTCTATCAAATAAAACCTAAACATACGGAAATGTGAGTTGATGCCAGACAAAACAACTAAACTAACACAACTTTCTATGAAATTCTCAATCAACAAAAATAAAAAGTTACAACATAAACAAAATGCCTATCACCCACTCTTATATCACTGCACGATATAGTATCGTCCACAGCATTCTTGCCACTGGTGATAGGTACAGTTCCTAACCTCTCCTTCCACACCCTTTTGATTACTCGCCTCTTACAATAAGCAGTTGGCTTCTATTGTAGAAAAATTCTTAGGCCATCTCTACATAGCACCAAACAAAATAACCAAACAATTTTTTCTTTTATTTTGATTGTCTATGCAGTACGAATGACATCCCAACCCAAAAACAAGGATCTAACTGTGGATTTATTTGACCTCAATCTGTTAGTGCTTTAATTTATGTTTCCGATGAGTAAGCAGCCGGTGAAAAACTTCCTTTATATATATATATATATATATATATATATATATATATATGCTCTGTACTTTAATAACATTTTGAATTGTTGTTTTGGTGTGACTATAAATATATGACGAGTCGCAGTAGGTTTATTTATCTATTTTCTTACTTAAGCCACCAAATAAATTAAAATTTTTTTAAATATTTGATAAACCACATGTTTCGTGCAAGCCGTTAGTGAGCCATAAGGACTCGTATCAGAGAAAAGGAAAGACAAGGATCTAAGTAGTTATAGTCAGATAGCCACTGGGCGTGGATCAGATCAGACTGGTTAGAAAATAAAAGCTAAACATTAGTTACGGGTGCCATCTAAACAACCATACATTCGTACTCTGATATACTTACCATCTGCTTAGAGAGACATCAATAATCACAGCAGACAGAAGGACCAGAAAAGGATGAAAGAAAAATAGGTGTACTCCTGATATAAATAAATAACTTTAATGTGAATGGTAAAGTCTAGCATTTCCAAGTATCAGGTAAGCTAGGATATCACTCCCTAGAATACTACGATACAATTTACACGGCAAAACAGCTACCTTATAATATGCCGCAAACTAGCCTAATAAACAATAAATAGGTATACCATTGGTACATCAAAAACAAATATTATTTTTAAAAAAGAACCATTCGCAATTTATACTGCCGGTGTGCATGAAACAAGTTAATAATCGTACAGCCAAGTGTCATAAAAACCAAAACCGATTTACATGACACAAACGTTGAAGCCATCATTATCCTTTTAGGTAAGATGCAATAAAGATGCATCTGCAGTATGTAGAAGCAGTCAAACTACTTCTTGTAAGAATCTCTTTAAACGATACATAATTCCGAAAACGCGCTTTAATAATTCATTTCTTAAAGTACTAGCTAATCTTTAGTAAGATAAAATTTAGGTTCCACAGTTGGGTTTCAAATATGTTTACCTAACATAGCAGATTTTTTCATGGGGTTTTCATATTTTATCAACTACTTTTGACATTTTAATTAAATTAAATTAAATCTGTCATTACTACTGACGACAATAACTCTACTTATTAGTGAAACGTGTATATTTTGTATAATTTATCTTAAAATACATGATTTAAAAGCCAACAAGAATAAGTATTTGTAATACAGATCACTAACCCTACCATGTTAATGTATATATTAGAACTGTTTAAGTGTGTTAAAATAATTTGCACAATTATGAACGACAAAACTTTTACCATAATTATAACAAGGTGTGGTATGGTACAAATTTAACGTATGAACCCCACAAGATATTTAAGGTTATGGTGCTGTCTTCTACAATAGAATTTTTAACTACTTGAGAAGTTTATTACACAAATGTTCTGTTAAAAGTCATAAAGGATATATTAATATCTCAATATTATTATTCAGTAAGTCAATATTTGCAATATGAGTTTTGACTTGCTCTATGTCTGTAAAGTTCGGTTGGGTAAATAAATTATAATTACTCGTAGTACTATTATTCGCTTCTATCATTTTACGTGCAACCTGCTAAAAAATTATCAAGCCATTTGGTGCGCATGTACGGAAGTGGAAAGTGGAAAACACGGAAAACATCGCGACACCTGTATAAAGTTGTAAACATCACCAAATAACAAACTTTAATACGTTAAGCACTATGAGGTATAATGCGCGTGTCGTACCTCATTTGGCACTTTGGGCCTCGCGACACACATGCTATGTCTCATTGCTGGCAGTTCTATTTGGCCACGTAACGTAGGACGTGTATCTCGCTGATGTGATTTTCTTATGGGGGCCGGAAGTACGTGGCCCGAGGAACCAGACCTTGATGTTGGTCCGTAAATTTTGACTTTTTTTACTGTTTTAATGGAATCTTAAGATAAAAATAAAACAGACCCTATTATTATGCAAAAATATACTTTATTGGAAATACAAACCTTACAGAACACGTTGTTTGTAGAATTTTGCAAAAAGTGGATATTCTATAGATCGAAAATAAAAACTAACTTTCATAAAAACTAAACAAATTTAGACATTCTTATGCAAAAATAAACAAAGTAACGACGAAAACAAACAGTAATACAGTAAAAATATGGCAAATGTGGATATTCTATAGAGCACAAATAAGTAATAACTCTTACAAACTAAACAGAAACAATTATGGAAAAATAAACAAAGTAACGACAAAAATAAACAGTAATACGGCAAAAATATTCGTACATTATGTATTAATTTGTTTGGCATTATGGTCTTCAAAAAAACATTGAACAGAATAACATTTGCTACAGGCAGAACATTGCCATTTGGAACGCGACGCTTTATTTAGGGCAACTTTTCGCACGTCTTTTCTTTGAGCGTTCGGTAGCATACAACACAACGCAAACGTGAGTTGGTTTCCACTAACACATGTTCATCACTTTGTCCATTGTTTCCTTCTTCGAAAGTTTGGTTTAGGTTGGTCTCCACGAGTTCAAGCAGAGATAAAGAGAGTTGCTCTCAGAAATCTGTGATTGAGATTCTATTCTGAGTGACCTCCTTGTAAACTATGTGAGCGTTTACAGAACCTAATAAAAACTCCATGGCTAGTTTTCTGTACCATTTTGTACTTCTTCGTAAACAATGGGAATAAGCCTTGACCTGATGGGAGATATCGATGATAGATTTTGCATTATTATAATCAAGGATAGCTTCAGGTTTTTCAATTTCATCACCTCTTTTCTGTGTTTTTTTCTGTGCATCCGTGTGAATAGTACTAAACATAAGGACGTCCTTTTTGATGTGCCATTTTAATACTACTATTCCGGTATCACTTTCTTGCGCCACTACATCTTTACGCTTCACTTTTTTTTGCACTACGTCCTTTGGAATGTACTTGCGATTGGTCCTCAGAGTACCAACCAAATGAGTTTTTTTTTGCCAACAATTTAATAGCCAAAGAAACACTTGTGTAGAAATTATCGGTGTATAATATCCGACCAGAGTCCAATAGTCCTTCCATTAGTTGTAGCACTACATTTTCGCACGCCAGTCCTCCTTGCACGCAGTCTTTACCACAATATATATTTGTTTTTTTTATTATTTATATATTGTTTGAAACGGAGGCGTCAACGAAATAGGACCATCGACTCGTCTATATACAACTTTGAACCAGGAGTGAAAATATTTTGAAATCTTTTTAGTAATTTGTTTACCAATGGACTCAGTTTTGGGAGTATGTCATTGTCAAGCGAAGGATATTCATTATCGCTGAAGTGCACCATAGCCAAGAGTAGTTCGAATCTGTTTCAGGGTAAAATTTTAGAAATCTCATTGGAATACAAAGGACTCTTCCTCCAATATGATCGCAGTGATGGCAGTCTTATCAAACCCATCCACAGAAGCACACCCAAAAATTTTTCGATTTCTAAATTATTAGTAGGAATCCATTTAATAACACTACAATATGGGTCACTATTTCATCGGTCAAATATAATTTGAGCATATCAATTGGGGTTTTATTATAGAAAACTTCATCTATTAGAGCGTCAATACCAATGTTCTGAACCACAAAAGGAAACTGTTTTAGTGAGGTACCGTCGACTGAACGCGAATTCAATTGGGACATGTCAATATTATTATCTTGGGCTTCGATCTCTTCGTCTTCACTAGCAACACTCTTCTCGGTATATTGAGCAATAACATCTTCTATTACTTAATCTATATCCCCATCCGCTTGATTATTAGGTGCTCGACTAATTGAAGCGCCATCATCTGAATATGCAATTTTTTCCCTGAACAATCAACTCTCAAACGTTTTTTTCTTTAGCTGAGCAAAACTACTTGTAGAACTACTACCACTACTGTCTGACTCACTGCCACATGGGGAATACGCATCAGATAAGTATAAATCTACAAATAGCTCACTACTAGCACTGTCTTCATCCGATAATATTTCATTCCACAATTGTGCAAGTCTCTTTTGATCCGCTTCGTATTCCGACATCACTAAATTTGATGTTCAAGAGTTTACAAACAGTAATTTGGACAACCGTACGTACAATACAAACAACGCTCTACTAATGAATAAAAACGTCTTGACTTGCAAAAAACGCGACGCGACTTGTGTGCCACGCGGCCCGACTGGTCAGCGGGTCGCACGAGATATAAGGAGCACCTCAAGAAGAAAATAAAAAATAAGGGAAAATAATAGGCTTTGAGGAAAAAGTCAAGTGATTATATTAAACTGAAACTAAAAACAAGCGAATTTGACAATAATAACGGTTTGGCCCAGTGGATCGGATTTTTAGATTCTACTGTGGCGCTTAACGTGTTAATGGAAGCGTGACCAAAACTTATTTACAAAACAAACCATAACTCAAACTTCAAAAACTGGATCCGTCTTAAATTTATGTTAGTTGTCGTCGAAATTTATACCGAAATTTAGGCCGAAATTGATAATACCTTTGCGTTTTGTATTTATTTGCAAAATAAACCACAATTCAAACCAAATTCCAATAAATATTACAAGGTTAAATGTATGTTGAACGTCCTAAAAACGTTAGGGTGAAATTAATCAGTTTTACGTTGAATTATGTCCCCAGGTAGTGGATCTGCTCTGGGTCACGGGATATAAGAATTAAAAATATTCGTTAGTTGACTACTCTATACATTTTAACGAATCACTAACCAATCCACTACGAAGGATATTATCGACTTACGACTTATAAATCGTCACAGAAGGTTGGTTTTAATTTTTTCGAAATTTAGCACATGAATACCTTGTAAATTCATTAACTAAGTACACCCGACGTCAATGAAAAAGCCCAACCCCCGAGGCGATCTAAAGTAGAAATTTTGGACACCCCTTAAATGTTCGCAGTAACCAAGAACGTATTGTAATAGTCAGATAAATTTTCCACTGTATTACGGACACGTAGATATTCTCTTAAACAATCAGTTTGTTCATGAAAGAATCCTTATGAAAATACGTAAAGCATTGTTCGAAAATGACTTGAAAATCAGTTATATAAATAGAAGAATTATATTTTTATATTTTTCATAAATTTGAATATATGTGTGTTTATAAAACCAAACAAATGATCTTATTTTTATTGCATTATAATGGAATTAGATAATAAATTTAAATGTCATTATGATTTATTTTAAGGAATTTAAAACAGCTCCAAGTCAGTTGTTTTTCTTCACATACAGGAATTGGTAATAGGAGTAATATATTTTTAATATGAACTAACTTCAATGAAATTGCTGCACAAAAATAACAAACCAATTAATTTACGATATAATTAGACTGATTAGAAGAAATACAAGTAACAATGCAATTCCAAATTGTTTTGATCTCATTATTTTCGTGATAACACGGTGCTTGTTTTTTTTTTATTTTAATTCAATACACTACTAGCAAAAGAGGAATATTTATGAAATCGTATTATCAAGGATGGAATTGAGATTAAAAAGCGTCCTAATTGATAAAATAAAAACACGTTATTTGGCATATGATTTCCCATTAATTGTGATTTAAGTACGTGCTTATCGCTAAAAATCAAATTAGTATAAAAGTGGCAGTTTTTCAATCAAAAATGAAAAACCGTTTTTGAACTTACCAAATTCGTTTTCTTTTTCCAACGATAAAATTGAAAGTAAATTAAAAAAATCGATTTCTTTCTACCTGTTATGTTTATTAGTTATTATTAGACCTAGGATAATATGCATTATCAAAACTCATTATATGCGCATATTTATGCAGTAAAAGTGCACAAATATTCGGTTAAAGTTGGTAATTAATACTAATTATGCTTAAACCAGAAATACTACTAATACCAATATTTTAACACCTTTATTTGGATATTTACACAAAAATTACATTATTATTGCCTTAATCTAAACTATAATTTTTGTAACAGTATACAATTAAAATTTGTTCAATATTTTCTGGAGTCAGACTTTGACGTTTATCATTTAATAATAATTTGTACGCGGAAAAAGTGCGTTCTACATCTACCGAAGTTAGTGGACAAAATTTAAGATGAGGAGAGGCATCAGTTGGAACTGATGTGTCTAAATTTTCACCAGCACCATTAATAAATTAGTTAATTTTCTTCATTGTGTTTAAATCTGGATTTTTATTTAATATGTTCTCAAACTTACTTTTTAGTTTTGAGGAAATCAACTTACTTGGTATAGCCTGGATATTATTTGAATTTTACATATTTCTTCAAAACCTTCTTTTAATGGCAACCCTTGCTTTTCAAAAATTGTAATTGATTTTGGCAAGAAGCTAAAATGGGTGTTTATTATGGTTAAGTCTTTTATAAGGGTTTTATTTCTAAAAACTTCTTTGTTTGCCAAAATAGATTGTGCATCATTTTCATCTAAATTTTTAACAAAATTAAAAATGCTGTCGAAATTATTTGCATAAAAAATTGCAGCATTTAACCATGACCCCCACCGTGTAATAATAGGTTGGGGAGGAAGTGGTAAATTAGAAAAGGTTGTTTTATACTTGTGCACTCGCGATGGCGCTTTTATAAAAATATTTTTTACATTTGGAATTAAACTATTTACATTGGTATAATCAGCACGTATTAATTCCGCTAGTCTATGCAATCCGTGAGCTATGCATGTAATATGGAGTAAATTAGGATAAAATATTTTCAAAGATGCACCGACTTTAACCATGTATGGAGCAGCATCAGAAAGGAACACAAGAACTTTATCTGCTAGATCAGTACTAAAAATTTTACATAACGCACTATTGATGAAACGAGCCATAGTTGAATGGTTTACTTCTTTCAAAGGCTTACATGCAATTAGGTAAGGTTTTGAAGCACCTTCCTTAAATAATTTTCCTATTAATAAATTTACTATGTACCTGCCACATGCATCGGTAGTTTCGTCAGCGGAAATCCACACATAATTATTCCCAATAGCCACTTTAATATTTTCTAATACTTTAATAAAAAAGGGTACCAATGCAGTTCTTTCGCACTGTTGATTCGCTAGGCACACTATCTCCATTTTTACAACAGTTTTTTTTATAAAATTCTTAAAGCACTCTTTATTTAATTTATTAAATGGAATGTTGCATGTTATTAAAAGTTCACACAATTCACTTGCCAGTGAGTTGTTTGTAAATGCAGAAGATTGTAATGATTGCGAAATTAGTAATTGTTTTGATGATTTTTTCATTTTTGTTTGAATATGTCCTGCAGTTTTGTGTGTTGTACTATTTGTGATCGTTTTCACACGGTATATTTTTTCACAATGTTTACAAAACATAATAAATCCATCAGTTGTAAAATCGTGTGTAAAATCTTTACGCCATACTTCCATTAAGCTTGATTTACTTTTACGCACCGGCGGCATTATGTGGTGTTTGTCACAATATTGAGAATATACTGTTTCTAATTTGAACATGCAATTGAAACCAGCTTGGCTTGTTCTACCACTTATGATTGATTGTTTAGATAAAATTTTGGTGAATCACTAATTGATTCACCAAAATTTTAATTAAATAATGGGGTTATTTGTATAATTGTTACATCGCTTATACCTGGAAATACCACTTTCTACATCTTAATTGTTCAACAACAATTTATTTTAATTCCTTTAAATGCGGTTCCTATTGTACTGTTCAAGAAACTCTTCTCAAAATTTCTAAAATATGCATTATCAGATAATAAAATCAACAATATGAATAATTCAAATAAATCGCCAAAATATGTTATTTCCTATTCTTTATGTAAAACATATTATCCTAGGTCTAGTTATTATTATTAGCATTACAACAGAGTTAAGGATTTAACTAAAAGTAAACACGGAACTCATATAACAAAATAATACTATCTAATCATAGTTTAATAATTAATATAAAATCCTTCATTTTCAATACAAAACGGGTTATAACTGAATATTTAATAATCATATGTTCTCCTATTTATAGCCTATTTTCACAAAGCAATTTTAAATTCTATTGTTGCTTGTAGTGATTACATGTAATTACTTGAATGGTATTGCAAATTAATTTGTGCAATAATCGTAATTATTCTAAAACTAAAATATGCCGAATATACCAGAGTAATAGTAAAATACATTCTTCTACTTTCTACATTGATTTTAGTTCGATTACATCCTTAATTAGATAATATAAATATTTGAATTGAATTGAAAAACGTTATAAATGCTAAAATAAAAACTGGCTATTTGGTATAAAATTTCCCATAGGTAGGGTAGCATTATTTAATTTACACACATCTCAAATGCTTTTCTAAGAAAGCGAAAACGCTAAAGTGTCAATTTAGGTTTTTTTAGGAAATCTAAAAATGAAATATAATGCCCACTTATGGGATATTGAATCCTACAACGTTTATAAAAAAACTAATTTCTTTGTATTGTAATTTAACGAATCCTTTTCAATGTATTGGCTCTATATGGCACCTTGAGAGAGAGAGAGCGAGAGAGAGGGGGGGGGGGGAGACAGAGACACACAGAGACACATAGAGACACACACGGACACAACTAAAACACACAGGGACACACAGGGACACGCAGAGATACGCAGAGACACGCAGATACACGCAAAGACACGCATAGGCACGCAGAGATACACAGGGACACACAGAGGCACACAGGGACACACAGGGATACGCAGAGACACGTACAGACACGCATAGACACTCAGAGCGCCGCAGAGACACGCAGAGACACGCAAAGACACGCATAGGCACGCAGAGATACACAGGGACACACAGAGGCATACAGAGGCACACAGAGACACACATAGACACGCAGATACACGCATAGATACACACAGACACACATAGATACACAGAGACACACATAGACACACAGAGACACAAAAAAACAGATAGAGAGACACAGAGGCACACAGAGACACACAGAGATACATAGACAGACATATAGGTTCACAGAGATACAAAAAGATACACAGAGACGCACAGATAGACACACGGAGAGACACGGAGAAACACACGGAGAGTCACACGGAGAGACACACGTAGAGACACACGGAGAGAGACACGGAGAGACACACGGAGAGACACACGGAGAGAGACACGGAGAGACACACGGAGAGACACACGGAGAGACATACAGAGGCACACAGAGACTCACAGTGATACACAGAGACACAGAAGCACACAGACATACACAGAGAAAGGCACACAGAGAGACACACAGAGACACGGAAACACACTGAGAGAGACACAGAGAGACACACGTAGAGACACGGAGAGACACACGGAGAGGCACACGGAGAGACACGCGGAGAGACACATGGAGAGACACAACGAGAGACACACGAAGGAACACATAAAGAGACCCGCATAGACACGCAGAGCCACGCAGAGACACGTAGATACATGCAAAGACACGCATAGGCACGCAGAGGCATGCAGAGACACGCAGAGACACGCAGGGACACGCAGAGACACAAGAGATACGTAGAGACACACAGAGATACTCAGAGACACGCAGAGTCTTTCAGAGACACGCATAGACGCACAGAGGCACGCAGAGATACGAAAAGGCACACAGAGACACATCGACTCACAGAGACACACCGAGATACACAGAGACTCACAGAGACACAGAGACACATAGAGACACAGAAACACACAGAGACACACATAGACACACAGACACACCGAGGCATACAGAGCCGCAGAGAGACACGCAGAGACACACAAAGACACATAGATACACAGAGACATACAGCGACACACATAGACACAAAGAGACACACATAGACACGCAGAGACATATAGATATACACAGTGACATAGAGAGATACACAGAGACACATAGCGATACACAGAGACACACAGAGACACACACAGACACAAAGAGGCCACAGAGACATACAGAGACATACAGAGACATACAGAGATATACAGAGATATACAGAGACACACAGAGACACATAGAGACACATAGAGACACACAGAGATACACATAGACACACAGTGACATACAGAGACACTCAGAGACACACACAGACACACAGAGACACACAGAGACACACAGAGACACACATAGACACAAAGAGACACACCGAGGCACACAGAGCCACAGAGAGACACGCAGAGACACATAGAGATACCTAGAGACACAGCGACACTCCTAGACACAAAGAGACACATAGATACACGCAGAGACATATAGATATACACAGTGACATACAGAGACGCACAGAGACACATAGCGACACACAGAGACACACAGAGACACACATAGACAGAAAGAGGCACACAGAGACATACAGAGATATACAGAGACACACAGAGACACATAGAGACACACAGAGACACACAGAGATACACATAGACACAGAGTGACATACAGACACTCAGAGACACACACAGACACACAGAGATACATAGAGAGACATAATGGTTCACAGAGACACAAAAAGATACACAGAGACGCACAAAGACACACAAAGACACACAGAGACACACAGATAGACACACGGAGACACACACGGAGAAACACACGGAGAGCCACACGGAGAGACACGTAGAGCCACACGGAGAGTGACACGGCGAGACACACGGAGAGATACACGGAGGGACACACGGTGAGACACACGGAGAGGCACACAGAGACATACAGCGGCACAAAGAGACACACAGAGGCACGCAGAGACACAGAGAGACACATAGAGAAACATAGAGGTACACAGAGGTACACAAAGACACACAGAGACAGGCAGAGACACACAGAGATACACAAAGACACACAGAGACATACAGAGATACGCAGAGACACAGAAGTACACAGAGATGCACAGAGAAAGACACACGGAGAGACAAACAGAGAGACACACAGGGAGACACAGAGACACACGGAGAGAGACACACAGAGAGACACACAGAGACACACGGAGAGACACGGAAAGACACACGGAGGGGCACACGGAGAGACACGCGGAGAGAGACACGGATAGACACACAGACAGACACACGGATAGACACACGGAGAGACACATGGAGAGACACAACGAGAGACACACGAAGGGACGCATAGAGAGAGGCACGCAGAGACACGCAGAGCCACGCAGAGCCACGCAGAGACACGTAGATACATGCAAAGACACGCATAGGCACGCAGAGGCACGCAGAGACACGTAGAGACACCCAGAGATACAAGAGATACGTAGAGACACACAGAGACACCCAGAGACACGCAGAGTCTTTCACAGACACGCATAGACGCACAGAGGCACGCAGAGATACGAAAAGGCACACAGATACACATCGACTCACAGAGACACGCCGAGATACACAGAGACTCACAGAGACACAGAGACACATAGAGACACAGAGACACACAGACACACATAGACACAAAGAGACACACAGACACACCGAGGCATACAGAGCCACAGAGAGACACGCAGAGACACAAAAAAACACAGAGATACACAGAGACACACAGCGACACACATAGACACACAGAGACACACAGAGACACACAGAGACACACAGACACGCAGACACTCAAATACACAGGCGCAGGAGCAGACGCAGACTCAGACTCAGACGCAGACGCAGACGCAGACGCAGACGCAGAGGCAGACGCAGACGCAGACGTAGACGTAGACGCAGACGCAGATGCAGACGCAGACGCAGACGCAGGCGCAGACGCAGTCGCAGACGCAGACGCAGATGCAGACGCAGACGCAGGCGCAGGCGCAGACCTAGACACACACGCGCGCACGCACGCACACATACACACACATTCACGCACAGACACACAGACAGGCACGAAATTTTTTAATGTGTTTTTCGTGTTGTTTAGGCCATAAAACGTTGATAAATGCAAAAAAAATTAGAAAATTTCAACCGATTTTATACCTTTCTCTTTATACGTATCAGAAAGTAAAGAGTTTTTTTAATATTCTAATTTACCGAAATTTACATTTTATAGTTTTTTTTTAATATGCGAGTTAAAGTTAATTTACTTGATATTGTATTGAAACATAATGCCAACCCATACACCATGGTATTAACTTTAAGCATTTCATTAATAACAAGCAGGTTGAAAAGATCAAAACTAGCAAAAATGTGATAAATAAATTAGCTGGGACTAATTGGGGTGCTGTCGCAGGAAGTTTGGAAATCGCGAGGCTTGCTCTAGTCCTTTTTATCGCTGAATATTGTTATCCGGTATGGATGCGTGGTTACCTGTAATTTTTAATATAATACCGCCTAATATAAGAAAACCGAATGCCAAATTATGTATAGTGTATTCTGCGTTTTTTTTGTGACCAAGTTCGTGAAACTATACAATATATTATTGAAGGATGTCCTAGTACTATTATTTAGGTGAATCGGCCATGGTCCATGTGAAAAGTAGTTTTAACCTTTATTCAAATCTAATACTTATTTATTCTTTCTAATTTTATACATAAAATGCACATGTTTGCAGGGATATTTATATACATTTTTTAATTTTTACTACTTTGTAACGAAATTGCTAAAATTCTTTACCGGTGTGAAGTTAGCCCACAAGATTTTTGATTTTGTTGCAATCGTTTATTGGTGTTTATAAGCTTTTGTTTGTCACATGCTGTTTATTAGTATTTTTTAATTTTTCTTTTTATTTAGGTGTGAAGTTTATAATATTTCATCTTTTGCTCCAATCGTTTGCTAGTGTTTGAGTGCTCTTTTTTGAAATGAAATATTTACCTGAATTTGGTGTCACGTCATTGAAATTTTCTAAACTTTCTTACTGTCAATCGTTTGTTTGGTGTTTATTGGCTAATTTTTGATAGTCTGGTTTTTTACATTTTCATAATAAAATATTACCCAAAACTCAAACCTTGGGGGATACCTCACATCTAAATCAAAAAAATTATATTACAAAAATAACAATACCCAACAAATGACAAAAAATGTCCAACAAACACCAACAAATGGGTGCAATAAGAAATTTAAACGTCATTCCAAAATTAACACATTTCATTGAGAAAATACTAATAATCAAGAAATGACAAAAAAAATAGCCAACGAACTTCCAATAAATGATTGCAACCAGAAAAATAAGGAATTTTGACCTTAGAGGGGAGGGGGGCAAAATTAACAAATTATGTTGAGAAAATATTAATAACCAACAACCGACAAAAAATAGCCAACAAACGGCCAACAAATGATTGCAACAAAATAAATAAGAAATTTAGGAGGGGGTAAAGCTCACTCCCAAATTAACAAATTTCATGGAGAAAATACTAATAACTAAGAAACAACAAAAAATAGACAATGTTAAAAAATGAAGATTTTTAACCTAATTTCACGCCTAGATTTAAACATTTCATTGGGAAAATAATACAAACCACAAAAATAGCCAAAAACATAAACAATTGCAACACAAAAATAGACCTTGAGCTTGGGGGCGGGGGTTAACTTCACACCGGAAACGTTTTATTTGTAAATATATATATATATATATATATATATATATATATATATATATATATATATATATTATATATATATATATATATATATATATATATATATATATATATATAGTTTTGCATTTATTTCAATCTTTCTATAAAAGAGTCTGCCTGCGCAATGCGTTATGATCTACGTCGAACATCAATTGACAATCTCTGAATATATTTGAGGTGCCTGCATTATATATTCATTAGCAATCTAGATAATCTACAGCATGTGGGCCCTTGTAATTAAATAACTAATGAATTAATTCTTATAGTCCGCGAAATTAAACAAAGTAATTCAATAAACGGCTAATGAAAACCGGAAAACGCGAAAATTAAAGCGATTAAACAGCAAATTTAATTTAATTGGCTTTAAACTCCTCGAGTCAGATCGGGAATAAAATTAAAAAACCAAAATCAAAACCAAACCAAAAATCATACCTTAAAATAGTTTAATTGACCTTGAAGACTACGGATCAAATCTGAAACTATCATTAACACTCACAGCTATACAAAAGCTACTGATATTGTTAGTTTCTTAAGGCGGTGTCAGTCCGCAAGTATATCAGTAGCGAAAAGGAGAAAAATAGTACCGACAGGAGACTTTCGCCACGGAACATAGTGGAATAAAGTTAAAAATCACAATTTTGCTTCCAAAATTAACTGTTTGGTTCTCATAAAATATTTGATGTAGCCAGCACATGACTTTCCCGAAAAAGGTAAGTACTTAAAAATTAAAGCATCCTTCTGAAGAGCTCAATATTCGATTCTCTGGTTTTGGATCATCTAAAATACCGTTATAATCGTTAGCTTAGATTCATCATCATTAAAATATACCCAAAAATTCCACTTGAAACTTCAAGCTTCCTCTAAAAACATCATTAGTCCACATTGTTTTTCAATAAAAATAATATTACATTACATGTGACGTTTCATTTCATTAAAAAAAGTAAAAATGAATAGCAAATGCTTTGTAACGTCTTTAACATCGGAATTTTAGTAACAGTTGAGATTTTTTATGCATGTTGTTAGGCAACACAACTTGCAACTTCAATTATGGGAAATATTCCAAAAATGCGATGTCAAATTTTTTCATTTGTTAAAAAGAATCATGTGACTTTTTCTTTTCTGGTTTCTTCTGTGCGAGGAGGACGCCATTTTTGTGTAACGAAAAATGCGTTAGAAAATGTATGTGGGAAAGATTTTTTCTTGTAATTTCTATTAAATATTTACTTGATAGAAGTTATATACAGTGACTACTGACTGGTTTTACATTCTCTACCTATTATAGAATTATACCAAGTACAGTTAGTTTTCGTTTTTACGGACCGGGTTTTCTAACAAAAGCTTCTCGTCAGATCAAGAGGTAAGTTAAACCAGTTTTTTTTCTTTCTTTTACACTGATCACCTCTGTTTTAACATTTAAACCAATAAAATACACGTCTTACAATTTAAAATAAATTAAAACACACTTTAGCAATTTCGTATTTAAAACAAATGGTTCTCTACGTTTTTCTTGCAATTGGTTATTTTCGTCCTTCAAGATATTTCTGAGAGCGATTCTACCAGTATACCTGGTTAACGTTCTTCCGAGTTGAGATGTAACGTGCAAATAGTCTCCGATAGCTCAGTCGAAGACACTTTATGGTTACTACTTCACATAGGACCATCATCTTACTACAAACATATAGGTTTATATATAGTAGAACACTCAGTTCAGTAATTATATACAACCAACATGTTGGTGACCTTTTTTTTTACTTGTTATTTCTTCATGACGAAGCTCTCGCTATATATACAATTGCTGTAGTGAATCTGTAGAGTATTTTAAGAGCAACTCGTTACGGTACAGAATTACTGTTCTAGGTATAACACTATTCTTCTAAATTTGTGTGAGTGACATCTCTTATTCGAACTTTAATGGTATTATATCTAACGAGGTGATGTTCCTGTAACGTTAAAGGTTGTATACGCTTTAGTGAAAATATTATGAACTTTACTACACAAGTAGTCGGGAATAAATCGCTAACATTAACTTCAATATTTTCATTATTTTCATGTGTAATAACTTTGCATTTGAAAAAAATTGCAGTGTTTTAACAGCTGTTATATATGTATATCTACTGCTTTGTAGTGATCAGCTGTTTGTAAATTTGAACGTTGCCACTTACTAAATTAGACTGTTGTTATACAGAGTGCTTCACAAGATATGTTAATATTTGTGCTTATATGAACTAGACTACTTACATATAGAGTTACTCATATCTAAATTTTATAGATGTTTATGCTGAATAATTAATACATGTGTTGTACCTCACTTCTTAGTATATTTATTTACGCTATAGCTGTACTTATCTATACACGCTATCATAATAAGGAAGATATTCAATTTTCTTTGCTTCTAACTATTTCCGCTCTCAGCCACATGGTGAAACATATATACTTTAAATCTCTTGGTAATTGTAATAATTCTAAATTATGCTTTTGCTACGTAGGCTTATAAAATAGTAGCAACACTTTCTGATTGTGGTGTGAAAAATCTCTGCTTCACTTTTTTTTGCTTATACTATTAATTTATATTTAAATTTATGTTGTACTTAAGAAAGACGCAATGGTAGACATCTAAGTGAAATTAATTTAATTATTAATTTTGGGATTGTTCTTCTTATGCTTTCTAGGGTCAACACTGGATTACGAACAATGCCAAATAACTTTGATTTTGAGTAATGTATATTCAATTTTGTTTCTTTCTCTGTCACTTTATATTATAGGGTCAATACTGGCCAGCAAGGTAAGTGTGTTTCTAATGTAACATTCGGATACGTATTGAGTTTCGCCTAAATTAATTCTCTAAGTTTCGTCCGCAACCGTTATAGCTACCGAATTTACAATAACGATTGTGTTTAATATTCAGTATCCTGTGTAAATTGTTGAATTTATCTAGAAATATTTTGGGGGATCTATACAAAGATTGCGTTCTTATTTGTAACATATATATTTATAACGGAAGCACCTATTGGGGTAACTATCAGTAGTTCTTTTCTTTATTCCTGCGGACTAGGAGCAACAATTCCTAGCCGAACCTACTACCTTTCTGGACGCTGTCCAATATGATTCTATCTGTAGTATATTTCTTACTGTGTCCCTTTCTTGGTCTAAAGGCGATATAAAAATAAATCAAGTGGTGCCCTTTTAACCTTCCTGCCACAAGCCCACGCATCGAAATGTCTAACCGACTGATTGAGCTTCCTCCTAAATCCCTATTTATCGTTACGGCACAACTTTTTCTACTTTTGCTACGACCGCACTTTGTGCATGTAACAGCTTTAAACATGAGCATATAGATATACCCTATTAGATATAGATAAGCGTGAATATAGTAATGGGTGTGAAGACTAACTAGACTCCCAGCAATACTTAAACTTGTTTATTTAAATATTGTTGCGTTTCAGGCTTTTCAATGGTTAGTTATGAAGTTTATTTGGTGGAATAAAATTGTCAATTTGATTTGTTTTTAGACTTGAAATAAAACATAACATGTCCAACTATTTTTTCTTTGTTACGTTCCTAACAGGCACTATCTATTACTAACACTACATTAAATTTCTAAATAACACATCCACACCAACACCAACACGCACGCATGCACAACAAAACCAATCCACCATAGAAGGTTTATGCTAGATCACAGATCATTAGTTTTATTGGTCAAATTATGGATTTCTTAATTTGAAGAACTATGTGTGTACATAATAATAATTAAACTGAAATTCTTGAGCTGTGCATTAATTTAATACAAGTCAATATGAACAATACCCACACTGTACTATTTCTTAGCGTTAAGTTCAGTTTGGTATTAAATATCTATTTTGCTTCAATATTACCAACATTGCATCAAGATTATTAAAATGTCTACGCATCTTAATGCAATAATCCTCTCATTTTTATCTGACATTTTTATTTAGCGTAGAAAACCTAGTTTAATATTTCACGGTAACGTAAACAATAAAACGTTATTGATAAGTTGGTTCCGATCGGAGAAGACAGGACCTATAATTGAATGGGCCGCAGCGGCACAAGGTTGATATTGTACTGGGACGCAGGGACTGCAGCTATTTGTTTCTTATATCAGAAACTGACAACAGAAAGCTCAATTTATAAAACTTCTTTATAGTGTAAGATATCAATATTATGCTATTTACATGTGAAATATCTACGTAAACACGAAGTAGTATTAAACCTTCTTAAAGTGAACGAAGTTTAAGCAGGAAACTTGTCCAATTATTCATATAAATGTGAATGTCTCAGGTGCGGATATAGTAAGAAACGTAAGATAAAGTTTTTAGTCCTGCTTCGTCCATACTACGGAGCAGGACCTTAAGGCCTCTAGAGAGTCATAGAGCTCCTTGACAGCACCATTCGCAAACACGCTCCTTCCTTTCCTCGCCTTCTACACTCAGAATGTGAGCTTCGTAATTCGATAACTTAAAAAACCACATCATTTCCCAAAGTAGACCTTTTAATTTTATTTATTTACAAGATCAATTTTAATAACAGAATTTGGTATCCTTTAAAGTTATTTTACAAATATTCCCATCAATAAATTTATACAGAGTATGCGATTTTGAAAAAATTACCTACTTTTGTTAAAACTATTTCCAATTGAAATAAATGAGTGTGATGGTGAACAGGATAATAGTCAATACTGAATAAGAAAATTTCACATTCTAAGCTTGTATGGACCATGCCGGACTGTTTGGAAAAAGGGAAGACCGCAAAGCCTCGAGGGACTCGTCCCAAGAAAATTACATTCTTCCCGATCTCCTACCTGCTGTATTCCAGCGAACATTTGCAAAAGACGCAAATACTGTCTTTTTCACTATATAGAAACTTTAAAGAGATATCAATTTGATCATATGAGCTTTAGAATCTAGATAATTAAATTAATAGTTTTTCTCAAACCTGAATCTTGGTCTTTTTATTCAACGACTAATTGCATACTAAAACAAATGAAATGTAATGAAGATGTATAAGTGCTTCCGTAAATTATTTTTCCCAGTTTATTAAAGCTTTCCGATTATTCTCATCAGTGCTTTCAAAGTTTGTTTCATTAGAATTTGAACTGCAAGATTTAGGATCGCTTAGTCGCGCTGCTATAAAACTGTGGCTTATCCGCCATCTGTACTGATTACACAGAACCAAGTATCGGAAATACAGCTTGCGATTTTTATAACAACGCGTGGTTAAATTAAAGAAGATGCCTTCTCGAGAATTAATTGTAAAATATATTAATAATAGAAAACGGTAAGACCTTTATGATGTAATAAAATTCGAAAAAATCACGTAATACACAACAGAACGGTTTCTCTAATCGTCAAACTAACATACTATAGATTGGTAATCTACAAAGCCACATATCTTTAAATGGGAATAACTAAGATTTAAGACGGCAAAACTACGCGTTATTTGGCCATAAGAGCAACCAACAGTTGAATAAAAAAAGTACTCTAGTAACATTTATAAAATTTACACAGCAATGTTATTTGGAGTTTTGCATAACATATAATTTGAAGTCAAAACGCTTACAGTTGACTAGACTAGACAACGTTGATATGCTTAAACTACTAAACCTAATTGAATAAATAAGTCGTGGTGTAATTATAATATATTGTGCAGAATGTAGCCCGCAATAAATTCTATTTCAGTTTAGGAGGCAATATTTCTGATTAGATTAAACTAATCATTTTTAAAATACTCAGTTTTTTTTGTTTCGATAACACTTACAGTTATCGTCCTCAGTAACAATAAAATCTTTTAGAAATGTTTAGCATGTTAAAACAAATTTTTGAAATATGAATATTGAAAACGTAAACATAAACCTGCTATTAATATAACAATTTGATAAATGTATAGAGCCAACTAGGCAATATAATTTTAGTAAATAATTACTAGATCATTAATAAATTAAATATTGTAAAACTGCCTTGAAGAAGAATACTTTCTAACGGTCGAAGGATAACAGTGAAAAATGTCATACCCAAAGAACAAATTTTAATCAAGTTATGATGTAAATGTAAAGTTGTGAAAAACTTTAATTTGAAATTCATGAATAGAAATTTTACATCATTTAAAAATCCAGTCAAATCTAGCAAAGAAATAGCTTTGTTAATAAATGTGTGTCTGCGCTGGTTCTATTTTTAGGAATTTGTTGTGCCATATGGTATCGTTTAGACATCTAGACAACCTAGATGCTTTGTTCACTTGATCTTTAACCTCCATTGATAGTGTTTTGTTACTCGTTATTTGTATTCCTAATTACATGAATGATAATACTTGTTCTATTAGCTTCCCTTGTATTTCGAGTTTACAGCGTGTTGGTTCTTTGCTCATTTTTAAGGATTTAGTTTTATTTGTAGATCTGTTTAACCCAAACTTAACTGCACTTTGTGAGAATTAAGTAGTAGATATTGTAGTCAGTCTAAGCTATCAACAACTAAAGCAGCATCGTCAGCATAACATACAATATTGAATTATTTATCTCCGATTTTATAATCAAGTTTTCCTTTTATGTCTTCTATTATTTGATTCATTATGAGAAAAAAACAATAGTGGGTTGAGTGAATCTCCTTGCCTCACTCCCTTTGTTACAGGTAGGTACCTACTTTCTGAGACATATTGCCTCCAGTTTTTATTTTTATGTAATTGTTCATATATATATATATATATATATATATATATATATATATATATATATATATATATATATATATATATATAATATATATATATATATACAGGGTGTCCGGAAACATGTGGAAATCTCTCGATTTAGATAGAAGACGAAAAAATAATATGAAAAATTACTATAAATTTTTTTCCTCCAGACCCTCCCTACGGAGATGTGAGTCCCTAAAGGACGCCGCTGGAAATAAGTTTTTCTTGAATAACTTTTAAAGTACTTGACATAATTTAATAAAAATTCAGTATGATGGCCACTAGTAAGGGCCTCTTAAAATAGTATCCTTGAAACATATTTAGCTTGTTTAGTTTACCAGGGATGGACTAAGTTGTACACCTTAACGCCTAAATTTTTAACACCCTGTATGATAAAGATCTAAAAAAAATATTTTTGGGTAGTTTGAACCTTTCTCTAAAAAAAAGGTATACTTGTTTAATATCGATAAAATTAACTATTTTCGAGAAAAAAAATAATAAACGAATTTATGTTTCATTTTCATTTAATTAAAAACTTCATAAGTGGGTTCAACATGGGCTCCGTGAAGTCTGATACACTCGCGACCACGACGAATGGAGGACTGCTGTACCCGCCACAATAACCCCACATTGTTCCTTAGCACATCACAATGAAACGTGATTATCTGTAGAAGCTCCTCCCTAATATCAACCGGACTGGAATACACCAAGGTTTTGAGGTGTCCCCACAGGTAAAAATCCAAAGGCGTCAGGTCGGGAGATCTAGGAGACCAGGCGATAGGTCCACCTCTACCTATCCAACGATTTGGATAGACGTTATTTAAGTGTTCCCGTACAGCAACGCTAAAATGAGGTGGTGCCCCATCGTGCATAAAGTACATGTTTCGGCGGGTTTCAAGAGGTAAATGCTCTATTAAATCTTGAAAAGCTCCAAATAAAATTGTCCATTCAATCGCACCGGCAATACAAATTGTCCAATCAAAAAATTGCCAATGACTCCTGCCCAGACATTAATTGATTGGAACTGATGTTGATGATGCGAAACAATAGTTGCATGAGGATTTTCATCAGCCCATACGTGTGAGTTGCGTAAATTCATGATAAAACTTTGGTAAAAGCCTCTTCATCTGTAAAAAGAATAGTGCTAATGAAGTTTTCATTATTTCGTTGCTGATCCAATAGCCAGTTTGCGAACTGCATTCTACGAGGAAAATCTTCAGGAATCAATTCATGCACTTTTTGCAAATGATATGGATATAACAGCTGTTCTGGAAGAACTTCATGAATTATTATTTTCGGCTTATTAAATTGTGCGACTAATTTGCGAGTGCTCGTTGAAGGAGTGCCATCTACAGCATTCAAAATATTTTCCTCTAATTGCACCATACGCACTGTTCTTGTCAAACCAGTATCAGTACTTTTTTTCTTAAACATTACTAAAGTTATAAAGAAAGTCAATATTATTACCTTAGTAACCGAAATCACTCACCATTCTCTCTTAGACTCGAAATGTCTTCTGATTTGGAATAGTACGATTAGGAAATCTCTCGTGATATAATCTTCTTTCTCCAAAAACATTGCAAGAGGCAAGACCAATCATATCTGCATATTCAATTAAAGTGAATTCCATATTTCGAGTAAGTTTACAATTCAAATCACCACGAAATCCAAAAATCAGTAAATTTAAAGTAAATTAATATTGATCAATGTATCAGCGATGTGACAAATGGCAAGTTCTAAAATGCAGATTATTTGTTTATTTGGTATCATAGGAATGTTTGACATACGTTTTTTTTTGAGTGAAGATAAATAAAATGAACAAGAAATAAAATTATACCTCGTGGGTCAATAAAGTCACTTAAGTTTGCAACATTTTTTAAATAATTAATATGTTTAATTTGGTTTTCCTAATTTATTATTAAAAGAGTGTTTTCTCGTAAAAATTCGAAAAAACACTGGCTTAATTTTTTTTAATAATTTATTAATTATGAAACATTAACTCATTTATTATTTTTTTTCTCGAAAATAGTTCATTTCATCGATATTAAACAAACATACCTTTTTCTAGGTAAAAGTTCAAGCTAACTAAAAATATGTTTTTAGATCTTTATCATACAGAGTGTTAAAAATTTAGGCGTTAAGGTGTACAACTTAATCCATCCCTGGTAAACTAAACTAGCTAAATATGTTTCAAGGATACTATTTTAAGAGGCCCTCTCTAGTGGCCATCATACTGAATTTTTATTAAATTATATCAAGTACTTTAAAAGTTATTCAAGCAAAACTTATTTCCAGAGGCGTCCTTTAGGGGCTCATATCTCCGTAGGGAGGGTCTGGAGGAAAAAAATTTATAGGAACTTGTCATGTTATTTTTTCGTCTTCTATCTAAATCCGAGAGATTTCCCACATATTTCCAGACACCCTGTATGTATGTATGTGTATATATATATATATATATATATATATATATATATATATATATATATATATACAGGGTGTTTAAAAAATATGCGGCAATATTAAAGGGGGTGATTGCCCAGGTCATTTTATACAATAAAGATTCTATAAACATAGGTCCGCAAACGCTTCGTTACCGATCTACAGCGTGTTGAAGTTTAATTAAAAAAAACAGTCAAAATTAGATTTTCCAAAACGGCTTGAGATATCATAATGAAATTTTACACGTGGCAATAGCTGTGGGAGACGCATACTTTGCAATACAACACGATGTTTGAGTCGTACCATTGGCGCGCATATTGGCACGTCACAGGCTATTTTTCAAGAAAAAAGTAGGATGCCGCTGATTTCTCTAAAAATAAAAAATATTTTATAATTCTTTGTTCAATTGTGAAGAAAAAAGCTCTCTTGACTTTTTATCGTACGACGTACCGTTTTGAGTAAAAAAACATTTTAGTGCATGTCCATTTATTACAGAAAAAAAGTTTTAAAAATCAAGGGTTTCATTCAAGGGCAAAAACAAATATCTCACCAAACCAAAAATTGTACCAACCAAAATTTACTAAAACTGTGACCACCTCGAGCTCGGATGCAAGAATCCAATCTTCTCCTCATTGACTGGCGAACTCTCTCAAAAACACCAGGATCTGTTTTAATTGAGTTGCACCCAGCAATGATTCGATTTCTTAAGTCTTCTACGTTTTCCAATGGAGTAACGTACACCAAGGACTTCAAATGGACCCACAGGAAAAAATCAAGGGGATTTAAGCCCGTGGATCGTGCAGGCCATAAGTGAGGTCCACCCCGGTCAATCCAACGGTTTCCGTATGCTTGTGTTAAGAAATCACGAGCTACTTGACTAAAGTGGGCTGGTGTGCCATCGTGCATATATTACATTGCATCTCTAATTGCTAATGGTCCGTCCTCCAGAAATCCAGGGAGCGTGTTTTCCAAAAAGTTGCGATACACCTCTCCGGTAAGTCTCCCGGGTAGAAATACCGGTTCAATTAGGCAGTCACCCACAATCCCAATCCAAACGTTCAAAGAAAACTGATGTTGAAAACGATCTTCAACAATTTCATTTGGATTTTCTTCACACCATACATGGCCATTATGGAAATTCCGTATTGCATTTCTTGAAAAACTCGCTTCATCGGTGAACAGAATCAACAACAGGAGTTGAGGGATTTAAACCATTTTGTGCAAAAGCCATTGACAGAATGCAATGCGAGGAGGAAATCAGCAGGAAGAAGTGCTTGAACGCGTTGTATATGGAATGGATACAACAAATTTTCCTTAAGATGTGCCAAATAATCCCATTACTTACATCCAAAGCGTCAGCAACTTTTCTAGTAGAAGTACCTCGATCTTCTTCAATCATGACCAGCACATCTTATATATTCTATATATATATATATATATATATATATATATATATATACTGACTTCCATAAAAATTGCAACACCTAGAATTTATTGAACGATATTATTGAAATTTTCGTCAACGATGTCTTTCATTAGAACAAACAAACGATTAAAATTTGAAAACAAAAGAACAAAAACTAAAAAGGTTTTTTTCAATAATGAGTTGCTCCGTCACGATTTGTAATGCACGCATTTAGACGGCGTGGCATGCTATCAATCAAGTGATCTATAGCTCCCTGTGGTATATCAACCCAAGCTTCTTGAATCCGTAGCCGGAGATCGTGTAAGTTATCTGGAGGGTGTAGTAAATTACCCAGTCGCCTACCGACCTCATCCCATACATGTTGAATGGGCGGCAAATCAGGCGACCGAGCAGGCTATGGGAAGACGGCAATGTTAGCTTCTTCCAAAAAACGTGTTGTAGCCCTTGCTGTATGAGGGCGGGCATTATCCTGTTGGAAAATGGGATTTTCCAGCCCCTAAAGATATGGAAGCGCAACGGGTTCTGGCACATTGGCAATATAACCAACGGCATTTAAGTTGCCATCAATGAAGACCAAGGGTGATCTGCTACCGTAACATATTGCACCCCATATCATCACTCCTTGTGTGAGGGCTGTGTTGCGTTCCACAAAAAATGTTGGATTTTTACGTTCTCCACGCAACCAATTGACCCTCCTACGACCATCGTGGGCCCACAAGAAAAATCGGGGCTCGTCACTAAACACAATTCGATGCATTTTTGCGCCCAGTTCGCTCTTTCGTTGCTCCATTCTAGCCTACGTGGACGGTGAAGTGATGTAAGAGGAAGACATAAAAATGGACGATATGAACGCAGCCCATAAGACCATATTCGGCGATAAACAGATGACATTAACATTCTAGGTCCTACACCTCTCATCCAATCATTTGCAATCGATCAAGTTGTTGAAAATCTGTCTTTTGTGGCCAAAAGTCTTAAGCCACGTTCTTCGCGATCTGTAGTCCTGCGGGGACGTCCAGATTTAGGGTGACGTTGTTGCACCCCTTCCGCGCACCATTTGGTCCAACATCTCAATACCGCTGTAACATTTCGATTTACACGACGAGCAATTTCTCTTAGCGAAAGTCTGGCCTCTCTCATGCCAATAATACGGCCACGTTCAAAATCAGTCAATTGGGAAAAATGTTGATGTTGACGTACTCTTGGCATTGTTCCCACGTTCAGAACGAAATTGTGAACAAACAATTTGCAAAATTGACAGTTAGTTACACACTGGTTTATTCCTTCAAATTTATTGTTACTAAGTGCAAAGGAAAAAAAAACTACTGGCTAGATTTTTTTCAAATTTTAATCGTTTGTTTGTTCTAATGAAAGACATCGTTGACGAAAATTTCAATAAAATCGTTCAAGAAATTCCAGGTGTTGCAATTTTATGAAACTCCTATATATATATATATATATATATATATATATATATATATATATATATATATATATATATATATATATATAGGAGTTCTACGGCGAAACGGCATATAATCGTTAATTTCTAATACAGTGATATTGTGTAAATCAATATGAGCAACTAATTTAAAAACATTTTTAAATATACAGGGTGCTCCAAAAAAGTGGCATATCAAAGTTATGTTTTTTTGAATGACACACTCCGCATATTATTGCATCTTCGAATTTTACATAAAAAATAAGTACCACTTTCATAAGGGTTCCCTATACCTACATACAGAGGGTTGCAAGTTACATC
The DNA here is from genome assembly GCA_036346205.1 of Vesta saturnalis. Classification (NCBI taxonomy): domain Eukaryota; kingdom Metazoa; phylum Arthropoda; class Insecta; order Coleoptera; family Lampyridae; genus Vesta; species Vesta saturnalis. The sequence goes on along the minus strand of JARFJB010001195.1, from coordinate 319,486 downwards.
AATTTTTCCGAAAATGTAGGGTTTTAGGAAAAATTAAATATCTCCTAATAAAATTAACTCCAAAAAATTTACTCTTAGGTTTAAGTAAAATACTGTTCCCTTAGTCTATTTATTGATTGAATAGTAAACACCTCTTTACATGGTTTTTTTAGTTAAATTAGTAGAACATTCATACTGAAATATTCGACTTATTTTAAATGGAACCTCCTGTATTTTATACGCTTATCGCTTAGATTACTTAATTACCTTTCAACTTCTATAAGTGTTTCCTATACCTAAACCTTCAAATTTTCAACTTATTTAGTAATTTTTGGAATTTGTCTGTTCCTTATCCTCTGTAGATTGAAATATCCTCCCAAAATGCCTACTTAATGTCTTTTTGCTAATGTAGTAGTATTTTTCTTTACCCATAAGTATAAAGCTCGGTACCAATCATATGTGTACATGATAGATTTCAGATATTTGTAATTTACATATTAACAAATAATGTTAATGTGACTAACCTTGTAAGTTTTGTAGTGTGCAGTGGAATTGCCGGCAACGCATTTGTTAATGTTAAAATTCTAACATTGGGCGTGACTTTTGTTATTGTGTATTGTTAATTTTTCTGAGTCTGTTGAAAATATTTTCAATTTAATAATGGTTTATTCACAACGAGAAAGAATTGATATGATTTTAACCATTGGTGAATGCCATGAAAACTGTTTACTTGCTTCAAGAGTGTACTCAGAAAAATACCCTGAGCGGGTGCATCCCGATAAAAAGGTTTTTGAAAGGTTACTTCAAACATTTCGTGATACAGGAAGTGTAGCCTACCGAAAATAACTAAAAGTAAAACCTGTTACAAATGATTATGATAATGAGTTTTTGGTATTAGGTTGCGTTGTTGACAACCAAAATACTAGTACAAGAGTTATTATTGCAAGAGAAACAGGGATTAGTCAGCCTAGTGTGTGAAGGATCTTAAAGAAATATAAATACCACCCATTTCATATACAAATACATCAAAGGTTAAATGGCATAGACTTTCAAAACGTATTGATTATTCCTTATGGGTCCTTGATCAAGTTAGTGACTATGAAAATTTTTTTGAAAATTTATTATTTACCGACGAGGCAACATTCCATAATAATGGATTAGTGAATCGGTACAATTTCCATTATTGCGACACCGAAAATAAGTATTTATTTAATACTATTGATCGTCAAAATCGATGGAGTGTTAATGTGTATGGTGGAATTGTTGGCAATCATGTTATTGGCCCGTATTTTTTCGATGGCAATTTAAATGGTCAAAAATTCCTTGGATTTTTAAAGAGAGACATTTGGGAGCTTTTAGAAAGTATTCCTTTAAATATTAGACAAAATATGTGGTTGCAATTAGATGGAGCACCTGCGCATTTTTCACGTGCTGTTAGAGCATAGGTTACGTATAGTAAACCCTTATAGAAGTTGAAAAGTAATTAAGTAAGCTAAATGATAAGCGTATAAAATACCGGGTGTTCCATTTATAATAAGCTGAATGTTTTACTAATTTAACTGAAAAAAAATGAACATCCTGTAAAGAGGTGTATACCATTCAGTCAATAAATAGACTAAGGGAACAGTATTTGACTTAAATCTAAGAGTAAATTTGTTGGAGTTAATTTTATTAGGAGAAATTTAATTTTTCCTAAAACCCTACTTTTCAGAAAAATTGAACTTGAAACACTCTGTATGTAGGTATAGAGAGCCCCTATCAAAGTGCTACTTATTTTTAATGTAAAAATCGAAAATACAATAATATACGGGGTGTGTCATTTAAAAAACATAACTTTGATATGCCACTATTTTGGAGCACCCTGTATATTTAAAAATATTTTTAAAATGTTGCTCATATTGACTTACATAATATCACTAGCCGTAGAACTCCGTGGCGTCGGCCGTGATTCACCCTGTATGTATATGTGTATATGAATATATATATATATATATATATATATATATATATATATATATATATATATATATATATATATACAGTGTGTATTGCTATATTCGTTAATATTGAAGATAGAATGTCGGTTAAATGGGGAAAGTTTTAGAGAATTTTATGGCTATCATCATGGTAAAGTCAGATTTGAAGTAACTTTTTTGTTTTGAAATAATTGAAGAAAACAAAAATTGTGCATTTTCTTCTACCCCCCTGTAGCTCTTTTATTTGAAGTCTGACAACATTTTGATTTGTACATTATTATGACACTTTTAAAAGACAATTTTAAAAAATGTACCAAAATGTATCTACAGTCATTTGTTTTTGAAATACATACACTAACTATTGTTTTTCATCTGGACGCCATCTTGAATTTTTACATTATCGAATAGTATTTTTTATCACCTTTTCAGCGTTGTATCACATGATACGAGAATTTACTTCCAACTATCAAAAATTTAAAAAATATAAAATTGAAATAGTAGGCCTTGAGAAGGCATGGATTAATAAATGAAAAATTTATACAATTAGATACCTAATTATTGTAATTTCTAATAACTAAAATAAAAACAAAACCGATAATAGTAACTATCATAAAATATGGTCGATATGTCCCCCTCTACACTCCACACATTTTCTACATTTTCATATCATGTAATGCATTTTAGAAGAGGTGTTAAAATCCACTATTCGATAATGTAAAAATCCAAATAGCGTCCAAAAACAAAAGTTAGAAATGTATTAAATTTTGTAAGTAAAAACAGATAAATTAGCAAGGGTTAAAATTTTTGATAGTTGGAAGTAAATTCTCGTATCATGTGATACAACGCTGAAAAGGTGATAAAAAATACTATTCGATAATGTAAAAATTCAAGATGGCGTCCATATGAAAAACAATAGTTAGTGTATGTATTTCAAAAACAAATGACTGTAGATACATTTTGGTACATTTTTTAAAATTGTCTTTTAAAAGTGTCATAATAATGTACAAATCAAAATGTTGTCAGACTTCAAATAAAAGAGCTACAGGGGGTAGTAGAAAATTCACAATGTTTGTTTTCTTCAATTATTTCAAAAACAAAAAAAGTTACTTCAAATCTGACTTTACCATGATGATAGCCATAAAATTCTCTAAAACTTTCATTTAACCGACATTCTATCTTCAATATTAACGAATATAGCAATACATGCATGCTGAATCTCGGACACACTGTATATATATATATATATATATATATATATATATATATAGTGTGCATAGGGTGAATCACGCCGACGCCACGAGTTCTACGGCTAGTGATATTATGTAAGTCATTATGAGCAACATTTTAAAATATTTTAAATATACAGTGCTCCAAAATAGTGGCATATCAAAGGTATGTTTTTTAAATGACACACCCCGTATATTATTGTATTTTAGATTTTTACATAAAAAATAAGTAGCACTTTGATAAGGGCTCTCTATACCTACATACAGAGTGTTTCAAGTTCAATTTTTCTGAAAAGTAGGGTTTTAGGAAAAATTAAATATCTCCTAATAAAATTAACTCCAACAAATTTACTCTTAGATTTAAGTAAAATACTGTTCCTTTAGTCTATTTATTGACTGATTGGTATACACCTCTTTACAGGATGTTCGTTTTTTTTCAGTTAAATTAGTAAAACATTCGGCTTATTATAAATGGAACACCCGGTATTTTATACGCTTATCATTTAGCTTACTTAATTACTTTTCAACTTCTATAAGGGTTTACTATACGTAACCTATGCTCTAACAGCACGTGAAAAATGCGCAGGTGCTCCATCTAATTGCAACCACATATTTTGTCTAATATTTAAAGGAATACTTTCTAAAAGCTCCCAAAAGTCTCTCTTTAAAAATCCAAGGAATTTTTGACCATTTAAATTGCCATCGAAAAAATACGGGCCAATGACATGATTGCCAACAATTCCACCATACACATTAACACTCCATCGATTTTGACGATCAATAGTATTAAATAAATACTTATTTTCGGTGTCGCAATAATGAAAATTGTACCGATTCACTAATCCATTATTATGGAATGTTGCCTCGTCGGTAAATAATAAATTTTCAAAAAAATTTTCATAGTCACTAACTTGATCAAGGACCCATAAGGAATAATCAATACGTTTTGAAAGTCTATGCCATTTAACCTTTGATGTATTTGTATATGAAATGGGTGGTATTTATATTTCTTTAAGATCCTTAACACTAGTCTGACTAATCCTGTTTCTCTTGCAATAATAACTTTGTACTAGTATTTTGGTTGTCAACAACGCAACCTAATACCAAAAACTCATTATCATAATCATTTGTAACAGGTTTTACTTTTAGTTATTTTCGGTAGGCTACACTTCCTGTATCACGAAATGTTTGAAGTAACCTTTCAAAACCTTTTATCGGGATGCACCGCTCAGGTATTTTTCTGAGTACACTCTTGAAGCAAGTAAACAGTTTTCATGGCATTCACCAATGGTTAAAATCATATCAATTCTTTCTCGTTGTGAATAAACCATTATTAAATTGAAAATATTTTCAACAGACTCAGAAAATTAACAATACACAATAACAAAAGTCACGCCCAATGTTAGAATTTTAACATTAACAAATGCGTTGCCGGCAATTCCACTGCACACTACAAAACTTACAAGGTTAGTCACATTAACATTATTTGTTAATATGTAAATTACAAATATCTGAAATCTATCATGTACACATATGATTGGTACCGAGCTTTATACTTATGGGTAAAGAAAAATACTACTACATTAGCAAAAGACATTAAGTAGGCATTTTGGGAGGATATTTCAATCTACAGAGTAAGAACAGACAAATTCCAAAATTACTAAATAAGTTGAAAATTTGAAGGTTTAGGTATAGGAAACTTATAAAGTTGAAAGGTAATTAAAGATAAGCGTATAAAATACAGGAGGTTCCATTTAAAATAAGTCGAATATTTCAGTATGAATGTTCTACTAATTTAACTAAAAAACCATGTAAAGAGGTGTTTACTATTCAATCAATAAATAGACTAAGGAACAGTATTTTACTTAAACCTAAGATAAATTTTTGAGTTAATTTTATTAGAGATATTTAATTTTTCCTAAAACCCACATTTTCGGAAAAATTGATGTAATTCAACTCTGTATGTAGGTATAGGGAACCCTTATGAAAGTGGTACTTATTTTTATGTAAAATTCGAAGATGCAATAATATGCAGTGTGTCATTCAAAAAACATAACTTTGATATGCCACTTTTTGGAGCACTGTATATTTAAAAATGTTTTTAAATTAGTTGCTCATATTGATTTACACAATATCACTGTATTAGAAATTAACGATTATATGTTTTCTTAGAACATAATATTCATATATATATATATATATATATATATATATATATATATATATATATATATATATATATATATATATATATATATATATATATATATATATATATATATATATATATATATATATATATATATATATATATATATATATATATATATATATATATTTAAACACCGGTAAACACGCGGGAAGAATTAATTGGGCGCATAGAACAGGCAGCAGCAACAATTAAAACAAAACGAATTTCGTTATTACACGCTGTCACTGAACAATGGTTACATCGCGCACAGCGTTGTGCAGAATGGTGACAACATTGAACATGTCATTTGAACTAGAACTTGACTGCTTATTCCTTTAAAACGAAATATCTCTTTTATTTTTGAGTTAATTCAAAAATGTTATTTGAAAAAGTTGTTTATTTTAATTAGTTCTATATACAGTTTAAAAAAAAGCATCCACTTAAAAATCACCCTGTATATATATATATATATATATATATATATATATATACATATAATTAATGCGATTAGGCCGTTTGTAGCATTGTATTTTTCTAAGGTGTTCAATACATTTCGTAGCTGTACGTTATCGAAAGCCTTTTCTATATCAATAAAACAGAAGTAGGCGGTCTTTCTTATATTCTAAAGATTTTTCGGATATCTGTCGAATAATAAATATGGCATCAATACATGATCGACCTAGTCTAAACCCTTGCTGTTCGTCATTTAATACTATAATATCCAATAGTTCCATAGTTTCTGAGATATAAGCTTTGTTTTTAGTTTTAATAGTGTTGAGTAGATGGATGCCTGTGTAATTCTCGGGTAATTGTTTGTGTCCCTTCTTAAATATCGGGATAACTAGGTTAGTTTTCCAGCTTTCTGTTATTCGTGATGTTGATGTTGTATTAGTTTTGTAACTTCTTGTTTTAACTTACATCCACTTCAGCATTTCGTTCGTTATGCCATCTTCGCCTCCGTGATTTTCTGTTTTTTAGCTTCTGCATTGCTTGATTGGTTTCTTCTTCGCTCACTTCGACTATTATTCTTATGGGCTCTTCTGTGGTCGGTATTTCTTCCTATTCTCTGGCATACAATTTTTCGAAGTAGTTTACCCAGGTTGTTCCGTCTATTTTATTAATTTGAATGTATTCTGCTACTTCTTTCTTTTGGTTCCGGATAATCCTCCATATCTGTTTTTGTTGTCCATAAATAGCTCTTTGTAATTTATTAGTGTATTCTTCCCAATGTTCTGTCTTTATTCGTCTTATGTTAGCATTGACTTCGTTTCTGATTTTCTTGTATTTTGTGTATTGTTCTGCGATTTTAATAGACTTGTATTTAAGGCATGCTGCTCTTTTTGTTTTTGCTAATTCTTTAATTTCGTCGCAGAACCATGGTGTCTTGTGTTTACTTTGTATTTTTCTACCCGGCTTTCGTCTTCTAATAATTCCTTGCATTCTTTGTATACTTTAGACTTCTTTTTATGTTTTTTTATTTCTACACGAAGTTTGCATAATAACAGCTTATGGTCACTCTCGATATTAGCAGAATTGAACGTTTTTACGTCTAGTATTTGTGATGGTAGAATACAGCTGTTCGATTTTATGTAGTCGATAACAGATTGATGCCCTCAAGTATTCTTCCATGTGTACTTATATTTGATTAGATGGTCAAGAAATGTATTATTGATCCTTAACTGGTTATTGCAGCAGAATTGTACAAATATTTGTCCACTGTCATTAGCAGTATCTTCATTTAACGTTGTTTCACGCCTTGTATTGATATTGTCCCCAACTCTAGCATTAAATTAAAGTCCACTAAGATTAATATGGGTTGATTAGCAGGTATTGTATTCAGTTGTTCTTGTGGAGTTTCATAATATTCTTCTTTGTCGTTTCTTGGTTTGCAATCCTCTGGTGTAAATACACCGAGACAGTCCAGATTAGAATTAATAATATTTAGTGATAATTCTTTCGTTTATTAGTTTAAAGTCATCAATAGCACTTTCTTATTTTTTATGGATTAATATTCCCACCCCTTCGTTTGCTCTCATTTCTTTTCCAACGCCACTGTATAATAGTGTATAACTTTCATATGGTGTACCTGTTTCTTTCTTTTTAGTCTATGATATTGTATGTATGTCTATTTTGTTTCTTTCAATCTCCATTCTCCCATTCCAGGACATAATGTTCCAAGTACCTAAACGAAGACAATTTTTTCTCCTCCATAATCCTTTCTTCCATTGTCTCGCTGTGGTCGTCGTAAAATCATCGGTTTGATTCCGTCACCATGTTCTGGTTCTATGAGCAATTAGTCTTATTTACATCCCCAGGTAGGGCGCTAGCCTGGTTTGAAGATGTTCCCTCCTGCTTTCTCTACCGGGTTTGGGAGCAACTTAGGCGGAGTTGCGTACAGTAGTAATATATTTAGTGTTGTTGATGTCGTTGAAAAGGACTTCAAACGTGCTTTCAAGTGAGGTATTACTTGCATATGATCCTATTTAAAATTATTTTACAAACTAAAACCATCAAAAACGTTATGTATGTGCCTTAGTTCGGTTATACGTTAGATTAGAGTGTACTATTCTTGCTAGTAACTTTTGTTAACTATGCATTTACTTTATTTTAAAAAATAAGTAAGTATGTTACTTTTAAGTTTACATTTTTTTAAGAATATCCGTTTTTCACTTTTACCCATGTCAATATTCCACTTTACCCCCATATCCTGGGGTAAAGTGAAATTTTGGCAGAAATACGAATTATAATTTTTATTTTTTATTGTGATGTACAACTGAGAACGACAGTAAAGGAAGTTCTTAATGCACCATGCATAATAGCTGTTAAGCAAAAGCTTAAATTAATAAAAGTGTTTGAAATAATTTGAAAATTAGGACTTTCGCTTTCCTCTACTTTCCCCTACCGTTTTTAAACCTACAAGACAAATTAAAGAAAATGTTAAGTTCACCTAAAGGTGTTTCAAACCCCTTACCATCTTCCGGAGTGTATCAGTGGTCTTGTTCATGTGGAAAACTATACACTGGAACAAAGAACCTAGCTTTGATACAAGACCTAAAGAACATACGAGGTTTTGTAGATTAAGTCAACCAGAAAAATCTGCGGTACCTGACCATGCTTCAAATAATTTAAATAGGTTTTGGCATCTTATAATTTAAAAAGGCACACTGGTACGTACTTCTTTTAATTTTAATTTTAGCTATTGGTATGTGTAGGTTTTTCGTTGTGTCTTTCCCTAGACCTTGAAGTATATGCTTTAGCAATTATATGTTAAATTACCACAGCACTATAATTTAACATGCATAGTTGAAATATAATTAAAATTATATAAAACGTACTACATTGTGTTTTCACTGTAAAATAACACAATTTATTAACTATTCCTTTTTTAGATCTTTAATTGATGTCAAGTTTCCATTTGTTAATGCTTTTATCAATTTCAAATTGAAGTATTTTACAACTTTACACTTACATCACAATTTGGTTAAATTTTATTAAATTCGCTCTTCGATCATGACATTTTTTACTGTTAGCCTTCGACCGTTAGAGGGTGTTCTGATTTTTCATCTTCAAGGCAGTTTAACAATATCTAATTTATTAAGGATCTATTTATTAAGGCTTATGTTTACATTTTTAGTTTTCATGTTTGAAAAATTTGTTTTAACATCTTAAATATTTCTAAGAGATTGTATTGCTACTGTATTTGTATAAACAAATACAAAAATGCACCATTAAAAACACCAAAAAAAGCTAACTATTTAAATATGTGTAATAATGGTAAAAGTTTACATTTACATAAAATAATCATTATTTGTTTATTTCCATAAGCATCAACGTTATTTACAGATCAATAGACAAACTGGAGAAACTATATTGCTCCATTTTAACAACAGTGGCGCATGAGGTTACCAGTTTCCACGCGTTATTACCTGTGAAGGACTGTAAATGAAAAATTTTGTTGGGTTGTATTTTAACAGTATTTTTAAGCGTTACGTTACAGAGTATTCAATAACATTGTTAATAATAATCATACTTCTAGTCAACAGTTGTACAGAGAAATGTCAACTGCTTGTTTTCACAACTTTATTTTATTTCAAACGTAGAAACTTGTGGGCAAACATGTCTTTTGGCCCAGAAGCGAAAGGAAAGAGTTCATTCAGTCAGGTTAACTTCACTTGGTTTCATTTTTGGTGTTATCAGAGATGCAACGAGTACTCGGCGGCTACTTTCTAAGCCGAGTACCTACATAGCCAATTTGGTAACTACTATTGCCGAAAGAATACTGATGCATTTTTATTTATTGTACCGTAGGTCCCTAAAAAATGAGGAGTCAAAGGACCTTGATGTGCAAAATATTGTTCAAGACAATGATTATTGATATTTGTGATTCCAAATCCATTGAAAACGTAGAAGTGAATGGCAAAAGACACGGCAAAGTAATTTCAGTATATATTTCTATACAGTTATTATTATATTGTTTTTATAGAATGAAACCCAAGATGATAGAACTTTTTTTTATGTGAATTAATTCATTATTTCTCTCGAAAAGTATGAGTAGTAGGTCAATGTACAAAAATGTCAATTACAGTGAAAACACGTTTTCTTTGTAATATTATGAATGAACAATTGTCAATTGGGACCGACACCACCACAAAAGGAAAAATGCGACATTGACGGCAAACGACTTGTCGATCTAGGCTACATGTTGAATTGGACAATTAATTTCCAGTATGAGCATTCCAAAATTTGTACTTTAAGGAAATTGCATCTCATGAAGGAGATGTACGACATCAAATTTGTATCAAGGTGTAAATTCCAAAAAATTGAGAATAGTTTGAGCCAGGTAAAAAGAAAGAGTATTTTTTACATCAATTATTATATATGTATTTTAGAATTGGAGGGAGTACTTGTGGCTTGACATTGAAAATGTCGCACTAGAAGAAAGAAAGTCAGTGAAGAAGGACAAGTGGATGAGAATGGTATTCCTTGAATAGCTCTACACCTAGATGGAGGTTGGAGTAAATGAAGCTACGATCATAACTTTAATGCAAATCTGAATTATTGCTAATAACCATGTATTTCGTTATTGGGGATAATATACCATTTTGGGTTATAGTAATTAGTTATGGTACCAAAAAAATCTTATTTAAGGGCATTAGAAATAATCATTGCTTCGTGTGTGCACGAGCTTCTACTAAAGGCGCAGAAGTGCCAGAACATATTTGTGACAAACATTGGAGTGTGAGTTCAACTTCAATGGAGGTGGACGGTTTTTGACTGAGTGAAACAATGTATCATCCCAGATATAAAGTATTTATTGGGATGGCGACTCCCACGTTTTTAGTAAACTTAGAGAAAAGGTTTTATATGACAGACATACTAAGGAGCTGGACTGCACTAACCATGTTTTAAAAAATTACGGCAAAGTGCTGTACTTGCTGAAAGAAAACACTAATTCTCCGCTCGCTACAAGTAAATTGTTAAATATTAATAATACAAAAGGCTGAAAGCTGCCGTAAAAGGTACAACAATCCACAACAGCAAAGCGAGGAACGTAGAATTGTTAAAAGAAGATTTAGCGAATGGACCGAACCATGTTTTGTCACATTGTGTGAAAATCGTGAGAGAAATTGAGTAGGTAATACATACATATATATATACAGGGTTTTCAAAGTTAAGTCTGCTAACTTTCTTATTAATGGAGCTACGAAGTCGGTTAAATTAGCAAAGCAATGTGTTTTTTTACGCTGATTACGATGGTGGAAAAAGAAAAACAATTGAAAGTCGCATTCTCGAAAAATCGACTAAAACATGCTTTTTTTTAATGGAACACCCTGTATACAATATTCTTAGTCGATAGAGAATTAAATTCTGTGCAAAAGTTGTCATATGCATTTCTACCCTACAGTAAAAAATAAGGGAGATTTTGCCGATTTTTTAATTTCATCAAGTACGCTTAAACTTTTTGGTAATAGGAACGATACTGTGTGCTGGCCTCTTCGGTCACCGGACATAATCCCTTTGGACTTTTACTTGGGGATATTTAAAAAATGAATTGTATAAAAGACGTTATACTGGCCTCTTCGGTCACCGGACATAATCCCTTTGGACTTTTACTTGGGGATATTTAAAAAATGAATTGTATAAAAGACGTTATACAAATAACGAAGAACTCAAACAAATGAAATTATTCATATTATTAATAGTATTGATGCTGGAACTATATTGAAGGCCACAAGACGAGTTTATAAGCACGTAGAAAAATGTAGGGAACAAAGAGGAGACCTTTTCTAGCATTTAATTTAAGACCTGTTAATTATTGATTATTTAGAGCGTGATCAAATTCATAAAATAAAGGATTACTTTCGAATCATAGTCTACTTGATGAAATTAAAGAATTGGCAAAATCTCTCTTATTTGTTACTGTTGGATATAAACGCATATGACAACTTCTGCTCACAATTTAATTCTCTATCGATTGAAAATATTGTATACAGGGTGTTCCATTATAAAAAAGTATGTTTTCGTCGATTTTTCAAGAATGCGACTTTCAATTGTTTTTCCTTTCCCACCATCGTAATCAGCGTAAAAACACCCTACTTTGGTAATTTAACAGACTTCGTAGCTCCATTAATAAGAAAGTTAGCAATAGTGCAGGCTTAACTTTGAAAGCCCTGATATATATATATATATATATATATATACAATTGAAAAAATTATTAATCAGGAATCGGTCAAATAGTGGTATACAGGTATTAATTAACCAATTTAGAGAGTAATCCTCATTATATTTATATCGATATTTCGCTACTGATTTGGTAGCTTCATCAGGAATAGTGAAAGTTAATGATAACAATTAATATTTGTACGTTCGTCAATCAAGGACTATGTCGAGGTAATCACTAAAAAACTAGTTATTAACATCTAACACAATTAACAATTAAAATTGATTAAAGTAATAATAAATTACGATCTAAAATACACATGGGCCGACCATGCGCCTACTTATAGCGATTATGGTTCACAGACAGATGACGTGGAACTGGAGGGTGAAGAATTGGAAAGGGAGTGCAAAAGAAAACTAAAACCTCTGCAGGTACAATTCATCGTACAAGTAATAGTAATGAACATAATATCAATAATTGCTCTATAGGTATCTGCCGATCAGAAGAAAATTTTGTTACAACAGTTGGACAATTCAGAAATAATTTGTATGAAAATGAGTGCAGAGACAGATTAACTGCATCAAATTTTGGAAAAGTCATCAGCTGATGGCGCTTGGACCCGATGCCATAATCTGGTGAAGGAAATTTTGCATCCTACTTTCGTGAATACTGTAGAAATGCAGTTTAGGAAAACCAATGTAAAGGTCGCAGTTCAAAAGTTTATGTAGCTAACAAATTTAAAAGTAACACCCAGTGGTATACACGTTGACGAAACATTTGACTTCCTGGCAGCAAGCCCAGATGGTATGACTATATTTCTTTTGAGGCTGTATTTAGTAACTATTTTGCGATGTTGATAAGCTTGATTGCCGACAACAAGCTGCTTAACGTGGAATGTACGCCAAGTGTGATTCGAAGAAAGTTAACCCTTGATGAGACAGTCACCAGTATAACAAATGTCTGTTTAGAGATGCTGAACGGGAATTTGTGATTGGAAATGAATCATCCTTATTATTTACAGGTATTATAAGTTATGATGCTAACCATGAAATGGTTCTGTAATTTTTTATGATTAATACATAGTTATTTGCAATAAAGTAGGGTGGGGTAAGTGTGTATCCGGGGTAAGTGTGTAAACTCAAAATATTATTTTCCGTACATCATACACAGGTGTCGACATCTATCAGTCACTGGGAGTGGTCCAGAAACAACCATTGTTACAGAAATCCAACCGCAGATTATCTGTCATTTAGCTTGGATTACTCATTCTTTCTTGACTTATTGTTATGGACAGATCTTAAGTTTGGCATGTTTTGTGTAATCGTCTATTATCGGAGTTTTGCTAAATATTTTTGAACGGTTCTTTATACAAAGAAAGTAAGTAACAGTTTATTTTTCACATTGTGATGATATTTTAATGTTACATTACTTTTTTGTACATTTTTTGTACTACTACACACTTGCCCCTTTACAATTTCATTTCGGGGAACTGTGTACTATTTTTACGGGGAAATTGTGTAGTATTACACACATTTCCCAGATTTTGTTGCAGAAACCTTTGGTTGCGTCCATTATACTGATTTAAAATGACAAAAACCTACATCAGGAAGAGTGAGAGGGCCAACTCATATTCTAAATATGACTTAAAACGTACAATGGAAGAGGTTAATGCTGGAAGAATTACTGTCTATACAACCAGTCAAAAATACAACATATCCAAGATGGCCGTTAATTTCACATCAGAGGAATTAGAGCAAAAAAGAACAGTACGCAAGGCCAAAGCACGGCTTTATCATGTGAGGTGGAAACTGAATTAGCAGGGGACATCAGAACGATGGAAAAGTGGGGATGAGGATTAAGCCAGACGGAAGTCTTAAAGATTGTTGGTGATTTTGTTGTCCGCGATAAGCTTAAAACACTGTTTAAACAAGGTATGCCTGGTAAAGATTGGTTTATAGGGTTTATGAAGAGATAATTAATCAATTAAAAAACCCCAGTCGGTTGAATGTGCCCGCAAAAAATGCATGGACCCATTTACCATAAACGAATATTTTCACTATTAGGGGAAACCTTAGACAACTTGGATATGAGAGATAAACCGCACCTTATTTGGGATATGGATGAATCTGGGTTTTGTCTAGACCCATCCAAGACGAAAGTTGTGAGAAGAAAGGGCACCGCCGCTTCAAGAATAACTGCAGGGGCTGGAAGAGAGAACATAACCCTTTTAATGGCCGGAAATGCAGCTGGACATAAGGCGCCCTTTTAATAATTTTAAGGAGAAGAATATACGACATGCTTGGGTTGCTCCGCCAGGCAAAGATTTCCAGGAGCAACGTATGCAGCTACAACCAACGGATGGATGGAATCACAAATCTTTTTAAACTATTTTGATAAGAGTTTCTTAAAAGAAATTGGCGATGCTAGACCTGTTGCTTTAATATACAACAGGCACGTATCTCATGTATATGAGCGTCTAATATCATGTGTACAGAAAAATGACGCAAATATATTAAAGATTCCACCACATTCGAGTCACTTGCTTCAGCCACTCGATTTGAGTGTCTTTCGTTCGCTGAAAACAATATGGGATGTAGAAGCAGCATTTTACTAGCTTAATAGAAAAAGAATGGTCTGAAACTCCGAAACTCAGAGATTATTATCAGCGGTTTTAGAAAAGGTGGGATATATCCGTTTAATTCCGAAATTATCTCAGAAGAACATTATGATCCGCTGGCGTTAAAACGATGGGAAACGTTTCAGGAGAATGTTAAAAAGAACCATAAAAATGAAGAACCGTACTTCTAACGTGGTGGATAATCAGGTCCAGGAACCTTCGGTTTCAGGCACTATTACGAAAAGCAAGTCGTTCGAGGAACTCCTATTAGATATGGTTAAACAACACAAAGGCGCAGATGAGAAAAACCCAGGAGAAAAATTGCTTGTGTTGCTGAAATAATAACTACTACAGAAGTCCTCAAACGTCTGCGAGAGAAAGAAGGTAAGAAGTCATCGAACAAGAAAAAAATCTCTTCAGAAACAATGATATTGAACAAGAGACAAAAAGAGGCAGAAGTTAATGATTGGATATCGGTGGTTTGCACAGGTAAGAAATCACGAAAACATTATATAGGCCAAATAGTCTCATTAAACAAGAAAGATGATGAACTGGAAGTAAAATTTACAAGAAAGGTACGGTCGTTGACCTAATCATCTAATTTTTTCATTTGGGCGCATCCTGAGGAGAAATAATTTGTTGGAATTCAAGACATTATTATGGTTTTACCAAACCCACTTGTTACCAAAAGGGGTTTACATCGTTTCGAGGCCTCTTTCAGTAATTACAACATTCAGTGATATTTTAAAGATGTTCAGTTAAGTTTAAGAGTTTGTAAATCAAAATATTCAGTATTTTAAGGTTATCGCGTGCTTGTTCCTACTTTAAATAAAAGTTGGTAACTAGGAAAATTCTAAAGAATCGTTGAATTTTGCTACCGCAGAAATGAACATTATTCTTTTACACAGTAGCCCCAGATACTATTTTCCGTGGCTTATGCTTAAAATTTCGCTGCAGGACACACTCACCCCATGTGAAGGGAAAAATGTGTACTATACTTTGGCATAAAAAAATTCAATAAAATGCCAAAGTGCTGTAGTAGAACTTATAAGTAGTACTGGGGCACTTACCGCCATCTTGGATTTTGTGACGTCACTTCCGGTTTTACACGCCTACGTGGGAGACCATATTTTCCACCCTTTTTCATCCCTAATTATTTTTTATTAGCTTACGTGTAGGACGCATTTTTTCACCTCTATGGTTTCTTTTCGGAGGCCTTTTTCGGCCCTTGATGGGATTTTCATCCCTAATTAAGGCCTATTTTTGTTTTTACTCGCTTACTTGAGGGACGTATTTTTTATCCCTATTTTATGGCCGTCCACGTGTAGGACATGTTTTTTTCACCCCTATTTTATGACAGTTCACGTATAGGACGCGTTTTTTCTACCCCTATGGTTTCTTTTCGAGGGTCAACCCTTGATAGAATTTCAATGTTGTTGTATTAAGAGCCTTTTTGACAGCAATTTTTGTACTTGTTCACGTGAGGGGCAGATGTAAGGGTTGGTATTGGACTTGTGGTTGGTCTTAGGGTTATTTTTGATGGTCATCTAATTAAGGTCCTTTTGGCTATATTAAGAGCAGTGCCTCTGGAGGTTAGGCAAACGCACACGCATACAATGTTGGAAATTGCATAATCAATAAGATATTATTATTAAAATTATCGATCCTATTGCTTTAAAATGGTCATATGCTATTGGATGATCTTTTACCTATACGAGAAAACGTTGTATTTCTAATAAGGAGGTTCTTGTAAGACACATGTAGGGCTTCGCCCCCAGGGCGGAGATGGTATGGGAACCTAACCTTATAAGACAAGTGTAGAGCTTAGCCCCTATCGTGGTCCCCTTGGTGCAATTGTATGTGGTTCTAACTTAATCTTACAGCTGTAGGCCTTCGCCCCGTCATACAAGATGGCGGCAAGTGCCCCAGTACTACTCTTATAACACTTTGGCCGCCACGCCAATTCAATGCAACGGTCTGTTGGGCCACGGTGATTTTTTTGTTTAAATGATCTCTATATTACTTGAATTGAAGTAATATACCAATTTTTGTAAAAAAAAATTAATGCGCATGTCCGTTTTGTGTGTGTGCCAAAAATATACATGTGGCGCAGGGTTTCGAAAATGCATAGTTTTTTACTTGTATCATAATATATTTGTGCACTTTTCTAATAAATAACTTACTTTAACTTATTTTTTACTACTTATATCATCAATAGTTATGTATTTCTTTGGTAAACATAATAATATAAAACGGCAATAAGGTATCCAACAAATAAAAACTTTAAACTTTTTTATTTCCCAATGCTAAGTCCATTTTTATGCACTCACAGGCCACGCCAGTTACTTAACCATTTAAAATACATAGATATTGTGCTCGTCGAGGATACACGCAGCCCCAAGCAAAACCTTACATGTGTATCTAAAAGTATACACGCAGCAATTTTGACCCGTCTAGTGTGTATACTTTTGGATACACGTGGCAGCCAAAGTGATAATTTGGTGTAATTGTAGGCAATACTCATTAAAATATTTTGTCAAAAACTGAATTTTGTTTGAAAAGTACCCTCATGCAGATATGAACTTTTAATATTTTGCTACACACTTACCCCACCTTACCGTTAACAAGGTCATATGACTATACGAGTTGTCAAGATTATTTAATATCGATGTATAATGTCAAAGATTTGAAGTTATACAAGTGCCATAAGGTATGCCATTATGATTTTCAAACGAATCTGATAATCTTTGTCAATAGCTAATAACATTACCGATTATTTAACTGTTCTCCGATTCTTTTAAGTGCAAAGCCAATTAAATATTTACCAGAGGGAAACATGCCATTTCGTCATCTTCAGTTCCCAAGCTAAAGACCTATTCAGTGGAAATCAACCGGGATATTAAATTTTGGGAATCGAATTTGTTGCCAAATCTAGGAACTTTTTATAACGGATGTACTTTGCCAGAATTAATTATTAAACGTGTGCCCCGCAAGATGAAATATCAAGATTCTGACGAAATCATCAACGCCAGAACACTAAAAATCAAGAAAAACCTAAGTACTTTCAAAAGCTATAATAGTGTCAGAATATGATCAATTTTTTCTTAGAAATTCTTATAAAAACGTCCATTTTAGAAAAGGTTTATGTACATGATTTTAGGTGTACATTTTTGGTAAAATAACAAACTGAGTGCCTTACATTTTTATTTTGTTTATCCAATCTGCCGAAAAGTATTTTTTATACTTGTACGTCTCTGAAAACATTGTGTTTACATTCATATTTAGCACACATGGAAAGTGAGCTTTTCCTGTGCCTTGTTTTTTTTTATTTTAGGGGATAATATAACTAGTGTTATGATTATCATCGATTATTAATCATAACACGTGCTATATTTGGTAAGAGAATATAATGAACGTTAATAGAAAATATATGTTTTTAAAGTCTACAATTTCAAATGATTTGTCTCTCTGACAGTAAACTATTTTATTCATTAAAATCATGTGACAGTCAACATGCGGTGATAAAATTATCACCGATTTGATACATTCTGCGATTTTGTTTTTGTATTTTAACCAATGAAAGTAATCAAAAATGTACCATGTGAATTATATTCTCAGGCATAGGTAATAAAAAATATCGTTCATTACACACCCATAAATACTTTCTCGTGCTAGCATAAATAAATAAATAACTATTATTTAAAATACTATTTATTTAGAGAAAAGCAGGCAACTTTATTTTTAGTGCATCTTGGACCTAAACAGTAGAACCTATGTGTATACATAAAACGCTTTATTTGCTACAAGTCCCTTTAATACATGTATTATTCAGTGAACTCTAAAAATAATTTAATGTATACGATTAAAAATTATTCCTCAGCTAATAATAATTTTTCGAATTTTGCATAAACATGATTTATTGCTTTAACATAGCCGCGGCACGAAGATGCACAAAACTAGTTTCTTAATAGTTGGGTTCAAGTGTATTACGTGATCTAGGATTAACTTGCCGACTTGTTCTGATGGAGCATAAACAACTACAATGCCATCTATTCACGGTTTTCCGTACTACCAGATTCATTTGCCGTCTTAAATACACTGCTCAAAAAAATTAAAGGAACACTTTTGGATAACACTGTAATTTTTGGCTTGCTGTTATTAACAAATGAAAATTATATTTTCATAATTGATTTGCATTTTATTTTAGTGATTTGATAAAAAATAAACGTGATTATGCTCATTTATTCGAGATAAGTTTAATATTCCACAGCAGGTACAGTGAATAAAGTGATTATAAAAATATTCACATTTAGGTTTTATGTTTATAAATGCATGACAGGTTGTAGTTGTTGAATTCATTATCTGTCAAAATGAGAGATTTTAGCGAGATAGAAGTCGCTCTGGCTTTTAATTGAAAATGGTGTAAAAATTCGACATGTAGCAAGAAATTTTAATCGCAGTCCATCAGTTATCAAACGTGTGTATGATCGCTATAGAGAAAGTGGACAATATAAAAGACGAACCGGACAAGGTCGAAAGCGAAAAACTACACAAATTCAGGACCGATATTTAGTAGTTTCTTCTTTGCGAAACCGAATAGCGACAGCAAAAGACCTTCAAAGTACACTTAGGATAGCTCATCAGGTAACCATTTCTGACCAGACTGTTAGAAACAGGTTATGGGAAGCAGATTTAAAACCAGGAAGACCGGTACGAAAACATGTTTTAACTCGACATCATAAAACTTTGCGATTAAACTTTGCTCGTGATCATTTGAGATGGCAGCTTAGACAATGGAGACCAGTACTTTTTACAGACGAATCAAGATTTCGTCTCACTCGTTGTGATGGCCGGGTGCGTGTGTATAGACGTCCCAATGAACGATATTCCGCTGTTGCTGTACAAGAAGTATCCAGATTTGGAGATGGTTCGATAATGGTCTGGGGTGGAATAAGTGTGGAGGAAAAAACCGATCTTGTGGTAATACCAGGAAGTCTTACAGCTGCAAGATATATTGATATCATTCTGTCAGATCACGTTATTCCTGCAGCATATGGTATAGGCCCTGATTTTCTTTTCATGCAGGATAATGCGAGGCCTCATACTGCTGCAATTACTATAGATTTTCATAACGAGCATGAAATTCGTAAAATGGATTGGCCAGCGATAAGTCCTGACCTTAATCCAATTGAACACTTATGGGATATATTGGACAGACGTATTCGACGTCGTCCAAATCCACCTCAAACCCTTCAGCAACTAACAGAAGCCCTGGTCGAAGAGTGGGACAGTATACCACAGGAAGACATTCGAAGGCTCGTGATAAGTATGCCAAGAAGTAATTCGTGCTACTGGAGGGCACACGCGATACTAAAACACATTGGTTTTCAGATAGCGTAACATTGCCATTAAAAAATCTTTTCTTTTCATTTTGTTATTCGCACATTTTTTTAAATTGTTAATCTTAGTTTACGAATAAAGGATTAGTTGAAAGTTCTATAAATCGATTTATTAGAAAAAAATATTTGTCTTTCAGAATATAAAAGTTCATCTGTATATAACTATCACTTAATAAGTTACAGGGGTACAGAAAACTGCTCCTTTAATTTTTTTGAGCAGTGTAGTTCAAAAGCACAACTAAATTTGCAATGCACTTTTTCATTTCGCCGCATGTGCATATACGCTATCTAATAATAAACTTGTGTACTGCTTCTACGTCAGACCCATTAACTTGAAATTTTGAATTCATTACCGTCAAATATCAAAAACACGCTTAACCTTTAAAATATAACCAGATTTTTTGTTGTTTGGAAACCTCTTCACCAACCTAACAACATAAAGATACTACGACTACTAAACGTAATCCATTAATAACAACTATACCTTATTCAAGTCACCAGCCGTTGCACGTTATTAATCGTATACCAATACTATAATTAAAATTTACTATAAAACTTTAATAAACTTTGCATTAAAGCCAAAATCTCATCGTAAGTACAGTTGGTATTAAGTCATTAATCGTGTAGGGTTAGCAACCATATTTTATCCTTGTCGCACACTTTGCAGTACGTATTTACAACTTGCGAATATAAACTCATAAAATATCGCGATGTTGTCATGTCAAATTTTGTTTACTTTGTTAAATTCACCGGTACGCACTTAACCTATAATAATAAATGCAGGAGAAAGCGGTTCAGAAAGTGAAACTGAATCAGAACCTGAATAAAATGTCATTTTAATTATGTTTTACATGTTCATGATTTGTCTGTATTCTGATCAAAAGCTTATATGCGTTGCACCTCATACATACAAATTGTTGTATTTTATTATTACATATAATAGGTATATAGTATCTATTTGCTCCTAACCTAAAAATATGTATAAGCAACATAATTGATTTAGGGCCGGTTGTATGATGTACAGTTGACCACGGGTTGAGGCTGAACCGACGGTTGAATGCAAGATTGCGTTGTATAAAGTGCAGTAGGCATCAAACCGAAGGTTGAACTGCCGGTTTCGTCAACCGACAGAGGAGCTAGCATTTAACGACTTCAACCGACAGTTGTTAGAAACAATTTGAGGTTATGTCCAATTTCGCCTCAACATTTTGCCGCTTCTTTTGTTTTTGTTAATTTTGCCAATATAATTTACATATTCTGAATAATATTATAAGTTAGGTAGGCAGGCACAAGTGTGTTACGGATAGTGTAAAAGTATGAACTCAAGTTCTAACAGTGCTGATTCTCCTCTATTAAATGATCGACACTTATTACTAAATAGGGGCAGCTCTTTGTCTGCTTCTGAAGAAGAACTCATCCAAGAAGTGGCGAATCGAATTAAAGTTCCATGTACTTCTCGTGAACGCCCTGATAATTATAACAGATGGTCAGACCAAACATTTTTTATAAGGTTTCGCTTTCAAAAAGGTACAGTAGTCCATTTATTAACTGTAATAGAGAATGACGTGGTGCATGGGACTAATAGGTAAATGTTAGAATTTATGGAAAACCACAAACACTAATGTAAATATTCCAGAAACCGTGCTGTATCACCAATTAACCAGCTTCTCTTAACACTACGCTTATATGCCACTGGTAACATGTTAATAGCTGTGGGCAATTTTGGTGGTGTAGATAAATCCACTGCTAGTAGAATTGTTAAAAGTAACGAACGCTATTGCAGAATTGTCTGCATTATATATACATATGCCAAGGAATATTGATGAACTGTCGAGAAATCGAATGGATTTTTACAGCATCGCTAGATTTCCACAAATCATTGGAGCTATTGATTGTACTCACATTAGGATACAATCACCAGGTTGGAATGTTAATATATACATATTTATTTTTGGTGTGCAATGCTCAATAATTTTTTTAGGGGGCAACAATGCTGAATATTTTCGAAATAGAAAGGGCTGTTTTTCAATAAATGTACAGGTTGTTGGAAATGCTGCACTTCGTATCATGAATGTTGTCGCACGATGGCCTGGATCAACGCATAACCAAACCATTTTTAACAACTCACGCATACATGCTCGATTAGAAAGGAATGAGCTTCAAAACAATATTATCGTAGGAGACATAGGATATGCGCTTAAAAAATATTTAATTACCGCTATTCCACATCCAAATACACAAGCTGAACAATTATTTAATGAAGCACAAATACGGAGTAGGAATCCTATTGAGTTTGTTTGGGGTGTGGAAACGGCGATTTCCCATTTTAAGCAATGGAATCCGCTTAGCAGTGGATACTGCACAAATGGTGGTTGGGGCATGTGCTGTATTACACAATTTGGCAAAGGATCACAACGAAGAAGAGTCTTTGGTGGATCCAGATATAATTGTACCTGTAGAAAACATGAAGTTGCACATGAACACGTAGTTGAAGGTCCAATGCAGAGGCATTCCCGTCAGTGGCGTACTGACAGGTTAACGGGCCCGTCTTCAAGTTTTCAGAAGGGGCCCCAAATATATTGTAAGTGCTTATCTTCAAATAACAACACTATACTTTCTACTTTGCAACTTTTATTATGTTATCAACAAAATATGCACATATTCATAACAACAACTGTACATTAATTTACGATTAAGAAACAATCCTACGTTCAATAAACATTTTTTAAATAAATAATCTTATTAAATACTAATATCAAATTAATTATTATAACTTTTAACGCAGCAAAAGAAGTTGCAAGACTGGATACATCTAAATTTGCTGCTGTTTTCTTGTGACATGGTGTTTCGCAAATAATTTTTTATTAGTTTTAATTTTGAGAAAGATCTTTCTGCTGTGGCTACTGTACCAGGCACCGTTAAAAACAATATGCAAGCTGTTATAATTTCTGAAAAACTGCTACAAGACGAAAAATTTTTGATCATAATAAATTTTAGGAGTTCTTCAACTGATTTAATAGCACCTAATTCCTCACAAAAACATTGTCGAAATGATAAGATTTGTAGAGAAATCTCTTCAGAAATATCATTTTCATACATTTTATGTAACATTTAACCCATGTCGAAGAGTTCATCATCTAAGCTATTCAAAATTATTTCAGAAGTTAATATTTTGAATGTTTCGTTTATTGTACAAACACCTGCAAGCCTCTTGTCCAACTGAAAAATAATTATATCCATCACTTTTAAAAAAAACATTAATTCTGAAATGATCTTCGCGGGTTTCAATTTGATGATGATTTTTAGTGTCATCAAAAAATATTTTTGGACGAAACTGTCGTTTTTTTGAAAATTCAGTGGGTATTCCCGATTTTTTTGCTAATATGCAAGCTTCTTCTTTGATCGCTTTGTACTTTTGTCTTGTTTCTACCATAGTATTTAAGGTGTTTTTAAATAATTTGGGTGAGTTGCCTATATTTTCAGGACTTTTTTTGAAGTACTTTCGAAATAGTATCTACTGACTGGAAAATTTTTAATACAATTAAAAACACGGTTTCAAAATTTTCTAAATTTTTTTTTAGTGATTGCGCATCGTCGATTTCGTTTTTTGTTTTGGATGTTAAAATTATTTTAGTGAGTGTTTTTAAAATATTTATGAGATTGAAACGTAAAGCATATAATGCATCATGTCTAGAAGACCATCTTGTAGGTACCAGTCTCTAAAGTTTAATGCTGCTACCTTTTTCTCGGTTTTTTTCAGGAAATAATAAAGCCCATCTTGAAATACTATTTCCAAAGTAAGTATACGCTTTTTCGACAAAATCAAAAAAAATCCTTATTGTATCCACCTTTTTAACAGATTCATTTAATACTAAATTAAAATTATGGGCGGCGCAGCGAACGTAAGGAGCATTTTTAATTTTTTCTGAAATTTTGGCTTGAATGCCATTGTAAATGCCACTCATGTTTGCTGCACCCTCATATCCTTGGCCGCGAAGTCTATCTAAAGATAGATTGAAATTCGCGATTACTGTAATTATTTTATCATATAAAGTATTTGCAGTCTGATTTTCTACTGAAATAAATCCTAAAAATGATTCCTTAATTAAAATGTTTGAAACCATATTATCGGTTTTAATAATTTCAACATATCTAAATACTAAACTAAGCTGATCAGTTTTAGAAATGTCCTGTGTAGTATCAATTATTGAATAAAATGGGCACGCGTTGATTTTACCAATTAGATGTTATGACGGATTTTCGAAGTAAATTTATTATTTCATTTTGAATTTTAGGATTTAAATACGTTGTAGATTTCATAGTTTTACTTTCTAGTGTTTCATTCTGGGTCATATTTGAAAAGTAATTTGATAATAGCCAAAAACATTCCATTTTTGAATCGATTTGTTCATTATGTCCTCTAAATGGCATATTTGAAGATGTAATTAGTAAACGCACAACACTAATAACTCTTTCGAGAATTTTGCACCAAAAAGATGTTTCTTTAGAACCTAAACTAAGGGAATTTTGTTGTTTTGAAAACAATCAACAGGGTTGACAATAACACTTGTTTAGTATATTAGAGTAGCATAACCACTTTCTATCGGTTTTATAATGTTTAGAATCTTTTTTGTAGTAAAAATTAGAAAAACTTCTATTGTTTTTGTCTTTTGGAAATGGGCCAATAGGCTGAGAAGGACCGTTTAAAATTATAAATAATTGTTTTTGATCATTGCTTAATTCCTTGGGGAAATGTCCGCGGTCAGTTACATTTTTTACCGCCACTATAAATAAAAAATACATGTGACTCGCAATATCTATTTTCTACGTACTTACAGTTAGTTATAGATGAGGTTTCAAGAGTTGAAAATGTTGATTCTAATTCTGTATCAGATATATGAGGGATTTTTATTGTTTCAGAATGGCAACCTATAAAAAAATTGTACTTGCATTTAAATTTACCTAAAGTGATTTTATTTTGTAATATTTTGATCACATCAAAAATGTCTAATGAACACGAAATTATTTTCATTTTTCAGTATTAATTTGATTGTCTAATCACTTTTTGATTCAAAAATTTATGCTTTAAATTATAACACCCAGTAAGAGTATCCTATGAATTTTTATTTCTTTTTTTTTATTTAAAAAAAAACTAAAAACACCTCAATTGTTGCTGTCATTGTTTATAATTGAATTATAACGAAAATGCAAGCAGACAATTTTGATATGTGTGTATGCAGTAAGTACCTATAGGTAGAAGATAAAACAAACTTACCAACGATATTATCATTGAGATTTTCTGTAACATTGCTTATTGTAGTGACCGAGGTCGACGGTTGATCTAAATTTACATTAAGTTCTTTTGCGCTCCTAACTAAAAACTGATTGATTTTGGTAATTTCGCCTTTTTTCCTTCAGCTTCTAGTTTTGCTTTCCGTTTAGCACTTCCAGACTTATGTTTATAAAACTGACTCATTTTACAGAATAAAATAAGAGTTAATATCGGTAACATCTATCATCTATTACTATTAGTAATGCACGAACGGGAATGATCAAATAACTGAATGGGAATAAGGATAATTTTGCATTAAACGAACATTTGGTTTTTATAAGTTTATTAGTTCTCACAACCTGCTTGTTGGTAATTCTTAAAAATACCCTTTTTGCAACAAAAGCAAAACAACTTATATTTACAAAGCAGGCATTTGTACATTTTATGATTTTATTATGCTTCTGTCTGTAAGTAAACATTGCTTCGCTTTTGTTAGAAAAAGGGTGTACATATTTGAAAGAATTACTGACGGGCAAATTCGGAGTGTGAGAACTATTCACTCATAAACTCATAAAAACCAAATTTCATTTAAAATGAGTTACACCACACACAATTTGTACACTAAACAGGAAATATTAGTGACCACTAAAATTTATAAAGGCTATAAACATTCAATTTTATACTACATAGTTTTACTTCTCATGGCAAATATTTTGTAAACCCTTTTATTAGTTTGTTTTTATTCAGCACTGGGCCCCTTTGAAGCCTGGGCCCGTGTTCCACGGAACACGCCTCAGTACGCCACTGATATCCCGTCATCAATTTATAAATTATTTGGCTGAATTACATTAGTAATAATATAAGCTACTAGGAGTTATTAATGTATTTAGTTTATAATCTGTATTTACATATTAATTTGTTTTGCTTGTTTAATTTCTAGCTCCAGAAACTCGTTTTTTAATTTTTTTTTCTTCATTTGCCAATTTTAATTTTTCAGTGAGTAAACATTGTGCTTCTAAACGTTCTTTCTCCTCATTCCTCTTGTCTTCTTTTATTAAGAGCTCCTTTTTCAGTTTTAATAATTCTATTTTGGCATTCCCAATTTCTATTAAGGTTTTGGTAGATGTGTTACATGTTCTACAATACAATTTTCAATTTTGAGCATTTACAAAAATACACATACTAACCATGTTTAGTTCCTGTATTTTTTTGTACCCTTAAAATGTTGTGTTTTTTCCTTTTCAACATTGCAGGACTATACGAACTCCAGTCTATAACAATCACATATTACAATACATGAAGACATTAGAAACAGTCACGCACCATCAACAGCACAATTTTCTTTATCAGAGTCTGGTTTGAAGAGTATGCTGATTACATCAATCTGTAAAATCTAACATATATATAACATTTTCTCATTTATTTACATTAATGCTGCTATACTGATCTTCCACAATTGTTGCCTCATTGTTCGGTGGTGGTATTGATGCACCTTCACAAAATGCAGAACTTGTACATGGTACACTTTGTGATGCTGAATCTGTAATGTAAAATACAAAATCACCATTATGCATTTTAGTTGAATTTACTTTACCTATATTATCACCAGGCCTAGCTTCCATACCTATGGCGAAATGTTGATAATTGCTTTTATTTTTTCATATATATCTCTTATGACACCTCGTACTCCATCTTTTACAGGGCAACCACCAGTCCTATATAAATTCTGCCGCTGTTTAGCAAAATACCTTCGGTTGTCTTTCTTTAAATTGTCATATTTTGTGCGTAATTGTTCTGTTGTTCTGTAGCACCGGTGTTGAAATGTACACAAATTTTATCCCACGCAGCATCCTATAATATATTGGTAATCATACATTTTTCTTTAAAAATAATAGGATTTTACCTTTTCCTTCCATGTCAGCATGTCTGTTTTCTTACATTCCACTTTGTCTTTATGGGTATAAATCAAATCTACTAATGTAGAAACATCTGCATCACTATACACAGTTCTTTTACAGCATGATCCAGTCATTTATAAATTGTAGGTAATCTTCAAATTTAAAGAGAACGATGAACAAAAAATTACTATTATACAAGTAAATATAATTGTAAACAATGATAATAGGTTAGGAATTCATATACGAATATTACATATATGTACAAATATCAATACACACTAGTTATTTTGCTTATCTTAGGTTTAGTTATTTTTAAATTTCTCTCATTGGCCCAAACACCAACTACCATGATGACAAACTTATATAAATAATTTTCAACCAGAGGTTGTTCTACCAACGTCAGGGCAATTTTTATACAACTGAAACCACACTCAACCGTCGGTTGGGAATGTACCTGCGGTTGACTAACAATCGGTGAACGGAAGGTTTTATACAACTGGCCCTTAATAAGTTTTAAGCTATGATGTACAACGGCTGGTGGCTTGAATAGCGTATATACAAGGTGGCCCAAAAGTGCGTGGGTGGAAGATTGTGGGTTTATTAAGGAATCTTTCTAAAGTTTGTGGATGGAATGTGGTGGGGTATCCTTAAGGCTACAAACATAAAATATTTTTACATGAATCGCAAAGTTTATACAGGACGATTTATATCAAAGCTTTTTTTAATGGAACCCCCGGATATTATTGCATATTTGGATTCCTTGGTCAATTCGAGAGCGATTTATGTATCACACATAGTACCTAAAACGAATTGTTTAGCCGCAATTCGTGATTTTTACAAAAAGTAGATGTCTGAAAAAAGCTAAATATCGCTGTGGTCACAAAACTTAGAAGATCATGACTCTGTGATGTTACTAGACAAATTAAATCTGAGTAGTTTGCTGTATTTTTCTATTTTTATTTTGTATTGTCTAGTAAAACAAAAAACTATTCACATTATAAAACATTATTTATAGTAGAAAAACACAAACACAAAAAAACAAAATTACGAGTTAAAATAAAAATAATTTTAATAAATGTTCAAAATGTCTACCACCTTGTTCTAAACAAATTTTAATTCTGCGACGAAAGTAATTTTTAACCCTATTTAACATTACTGCGTTAATAGTTATAAAACGTTTCGGATTCTATTTTTCACATCTTCCGCAGTGGTTGGTAGTTCAGCATACACTTTTTCCTTGCTGCAACCCCACAAAAAGAAATCAATCGAGGAAATATCTGGAGATCTCGCTGGCCATCGTATTGGTCCAATCCTTCCTATCCACTTTGCAATAAATGCATTATTAAGCCATCCACTTACTACACGGGCACGGTGAAAATGCATGTCCCTAATTTGAGTGAGCGGGACATCTGCAAGGAGTCAAAATAATTTATTATCCAGGAAATTCAAGTACAAATTCGAATTTAGAAAATCGTCGAAGAAAAAGGGACCAACAACTGAAGTACCGAATAGCCTGCCCAACCATTAATCGACGTTTTCTCTTGGCTATGAACTCAGAAATAGTGAGGGTTTCAATCTGAGTAATAATGAAAATTGGGCTGAATAACAAATTGCCGTGAAAGGTGCACTCATCTGTAAACATGATCTTATACAAAAATTGTACATTTTCATGAAACTCTTGTTTCTACCCAATTGCAAAGATTAATCCTGTTTTGAAAATCGGTCTACTTTAGCTCTTGATGTAGTTGGATGTGCTAAGGATGAAATTTTGTTTTAATTATTCTTCTTTTTATTTTATTTTCTAATTTAGCTCGTAATTTTGTTTTGTGTTTATGTGTTTTCTACTTAATAAATAATGTTTTATAATGTGAATAGTTTTTTTTTTATTTTCCACGGGTTACTAGATAATACAAAATAAAAATGAAAAATACAGCAAATTAATCAGAAATTGGAAATTAAAGGAAATCTACCGAAGATAGATACCGACTAATTTATATCGTTAGAAAGGTAAACAAATTATGCATTTGATGAAAAATGAAAAAAATGGCGGTTCCATTTGAAAACATCAAGTTACCATTGGTTGAAATTTTCTAAATTGACAAAGTAGTTTCCCTAAACACAAGAAGAATTCGTATTTGAGAATCCCGTTTACACTAGTATATTTCATGTCTAGTAACATCACATAGTCATGATCTGTTAAGTTTTGTGATCACATCAATATTTAGTTTTTTTCAGGCATCTAATTTTTGTAAAAATGACGAATTGCGGCTAAACGATTCGTTTTAGGTATTATGTGTGATATATAGAGTCGCACTAGAATTGACCAAGGAATATGCAATAATATACAGGGGTTCCATTTTAAAAAATGTAACTTTGATATAAATCGCCCTGTATAAACTTTGCGATTCAAGTGAAAATATTTTAGGTTTGTAGCCTTAAGGATACCCCACCACATCCCATCAACAAACTTTAGAAATATTCCTCAATAAACCCATAATCTTCCAAATTGGGCCACCCTGTATACAAACGTAAATGGACAACAATATTAGCGTCGGCTGCTAGACTTATTCAAAAAAATTAAAACCTTAAAATAAAATTCTGGCTCCGATATTTCTTTCTACGCAAAATTAACTTCATACAAAAAAAAAATTATCGAAATCCGCCAAGCGGTTGTCTCGCAATCTGCGTGAACTAAATGACCCGATTATTTTAATATATAGGATTATTTTGCTAATTCTGTATCATAAAGTTTACATTATCGTTCTGATAAAACACACGGCTCATAATGTGTATTGCCATGCTCGTGCTTTGGAATCGACGCTTCGCGTCTCGTGTTACAAACTTGCACTCGCCCGGTAATACTAACATTACAATACTTAAGAGACATATTAAGAAACGCGACGTCATCATCTCCGACGTCATTATAGCCATTCATCCAGGGAACATTTTACGAAAATATTTAGGTTGGCAAAGCTTGATCCGGAATTATGTCATGCACGTCATAAAATGTGTCAAAAGCAGGATGGATCCAGTGGGAAACTTTGATGTGAGCAAACTCGCGACAGTATTTTTCGCAATTTCACGTATTTCAGGGGGCGTACATGCAAGATTAACTTTCATTTTCGTCTTTGTGACAAAATTTGGATAAAACAAAAGGCGACTAGATGAAATTTTCACTTTTAAAATTGCGACATTACCAACCGCTAAAATAATCCCTAAATCAACTAAAGTAAAAATTGTTGTTTAAAAACGGCACAAAAGGGCAAATTATAAAAACGTGTTAGACCTTGAAACACTCATTCTTTAAAATACTTGAATTCGTACTTCAAGGCTGGTTTTATGAAACTTGTTTTTTAATATACTATTCAACATCTTGAACAATTTTAAAAGATTATGTTACTACTGATGAAGATAACTGTAGGTGTTATCGAAACGTTTAGCTTTGCCTAACATAAATGTATCCAATCCTCTGTGTCCAATCCCACTGTTACTCGAAAAACAGGTAGAACTATGTGGTGTTTTAAATCAGCTAACTGCGAGATTTTTTGCAACCTTCCCCTGGCGTGAGTATTGCTTTAAATGGTCCTCCTCTTCAAACATTGCTCTTTCAATAACTGAAGTTATCCTGATGAGTATGGAGTTATACATTCCCAAAAAACATAATCGTGTAGGTCATGCCCGTTTCCAACCCTGGTTTAATAGGGCTTGCACTGATGCATTATCGCAAAAATAAACTCTATATCAAATGGAAATCAAATAAACCTATCGAAAATCATGCCAACTATATTGCCGCAAGGAATAGTTGCATAGTATCATCATCAAGGCCAAAACGATGTTTGAAGAACGTAAATGCAAAGAATTAGTCTCATGTCCTTTGGGTGGTCATAAATTTCGGTCATTAGCTAAAGACATCAGTACAAACTTTAGTACATCTTCCTTTCCTCCCATGACGTCTCGCGATGGAGCTGTAGTAGCTGATCCTGCTGAAAAAGACCAACCTCTTTGTCGATTACTTCGCATCAAATTCATGTTTCAATGATTCTGGTAAAACTGTGCCGTCGTCCAAATCTACCCCATACGCTATTAAACCAATCCACTTTCGTTACAAGCTCCTGGAATCAATTATCAATAAACTTGACCCAAATAACGCGACTGGCCCTGACGGCATTTCAGCTATCGTCCTTAAAAAATGCTACACCGAGCTAGTACCTGTATTGTCCAAACTCTTTTCGATCTCCATGTTATCTGGAGAGTTTCCCTCATCGTGGAAGTTGGCACATGTCCAGCCTATTCCTAAAAAGGGCGCAAAACCGATCCCTCAAACTATCGACCAATAGTTATCACTTCCATTCTGTCGAAAATCTTGGAGAAAGCCATCAACCACCAACTACTTTCGTTCCTCGAGTCCAATAAACTCGTAAACGACCACCAGTATGGGTTCAGAGAGCCGTTCAACGGGTGATCTTCTTTCATATGTCACCCAACTTTGGAATAACACATTTGAGAGGTCCGGTGAAACAGTCGTAGCAGCTTTAGATATTTCAAAAGCTTTCGACCCCGTTTGGCACAAGTGCCTATTTGCCAAGCTCACTTCGTTCGGCTTATCCGATTCGCTCATCAATTGGATATCCACCTTTCTTTACAAAAGACGTATACGCGTTGTCGTCGATGGCTTCTTTTCGAAAGAAACTACTATTAACGCGGGAGTACCCCAAGGATCAGTGCTAGCTCCCACACTTTCCCTACTGTACATAAATGACCTCATTTCCTCAACAACTAACCCGATCCATTGCTTTGCGGATGGCAGTACTTTACATTGTAGTTCTTCTCAGTTTTCCCACAACAATAAGTCTAGACAGGACGTTAAGGTGAAAATGGCAGCTTCAATCAACAGTGACTTACAACGTCTCCTTGAATGGGGAAGGAATAATCTACTCACGTTCAACGCCGACAAAACACAGTGTTGCCTTGTGTCCGCCAAGAAAGACCGATCATTTCCTGCTGTAAATATGAATGGTTTAGAACTCAAGTTTTCAAACTCTATTTCTATGTTAGGGGTATCCGTATCATCTAACCTTTCATGGGTTGACCACATTTTGTCAGCCAGCAAAACAGCTGCCCGTAAACTGGGCTTTTCTATACAGATCTAACCAGTACTTCACTTCGCAACAACTCCTTTTACTGTATAAGGCTCAAATTCGATCTCATCTGGAATACAATTCCCACTTCTGGGTCAGTGCTCCCCAATACGCCCTTGATATGGTAAAAGAGCTATCAGGCTTATAAATGACCCGTCTCTGACTTCTGACCTGCAACCTCTTGAGCATAGAAGAATAGTTTCGGTTTTTTCCTTGTTCTATTGTTATTACCATGGCAAGTGTGCCTCCGAAATACACTCCTTAATACCTTCGCTAGGAACACTCGGTTTGCCCATTCACACCATAATTACCCACTCAAAATTCCATCGTGTCACCCTAACCGGGCTCAATCTACATTTTTCCACACGGCGGCCAAATTGTGGAATGCACTGCCCTGTTCCTGTTTTTCTCCAAACTTTCACTTAAGTCAAAGCCATTCATAAACATATCTCGGCAGCCAAACAATATCCGTAAACCCTCCAAGTGTTCCTAAGTGCTTTAGTACGTTAGGCAAATCTTACAAATATGCACCATAAAAAAACTCAAAAAGCTAAGTATTTTAAATACCTGTAATAATGGTGAAAGTTTACATTTTCATAACTACACCACAAATTGCATTTCCCTTGGCTTCTGAAGAAGTCTTGCCTAATTAGTTTATCAGCAAGCTTTTTGCGAGTCATTTTAGCAACAACTAGACCTAGCGCAAGAATAATGAAGTTTTATATGTAATTATTGAGTAACTAAGGTACAGTAGCCATTCACCGAAAAAGCACATGTGCGGTGTCCACTGTACATTTAATGAGTATGGCCACTATTGACGATAAAATTGAAAAATCAGGTAAACACTAATCCTTTTGCAAATATAACTATACCAGTACAAACACGAATGTTCTGTTTCTAAGTGATGTAAACTTTTACTTTGATCGTTATGTGCCCATTTTTACAAATCTTGCAAAGTATACGTGTTTATTTTTTTTGCATTTTCAACTACTGTTTACATCCTTTCCTAACTTAACCTACACTGTCTTCTTCGCTTTTGTCCCCTCTCCCCGTATGTCTTCTTTTTGTCATGTTTCTTCCATTAATCCACTCCCCTTCCTTTTTCCTCTAGGATTTCTTCTACCGTCCTGTCAACTTCCTTTAACTTCCTGGGTTATTTCAAAATATTTGATCGTCTCTTCCCCGCACAACCTACATTTTCTATTTTCATCTCATCTCCATTTGTTTCCCCTCTTTTCGTTTCCACATCTAAATCTCGCTATTATTTTCTTTCTTTCCCTCCTCCCCTCCCTTTTCAAATATCCCGGCATCCCTTCTCCCTTAATGTTCCTATAGCTTACACTATATTCTCCTTCGCATATACCCGTTTCTTTCATAATATTATTTTCTGTTTTCTTGTCCATATTTTATTTTCTCTTCTTTTATTTCTTTCCAACACTCTTGTAGTATTTTACACTCCGTTTTTTCTCTCATTTCTTCATCTA
This sequence comes from Vesta saturnalis, assembly GCA_036346205.1. Taxonomy (NCBI): domain Eukaryota; kingdom Metazoa; phylum Arthropoda; class Insecta; order Coleoptera; family Lampyridae; genus Vesta; species Vesta saturnalis. The sequence goes on along the minus strand of JARFJB010001195.1, from coordinate 285,644 downwards.
CTTTATTGCTCTGTTTCCCGCCTCTACCCTTATTTTTTCTTCTTGCACTTCTTCTCTGATGATATACCCCGATGTTTCACTTTCCAGTCTCAGTACCCACTTCCAGTATTTTTCTTGTACTTCTGCCCCATACATCACCACACTTTTTATTAGTTTACCAAGTAATAGTTTCCTTTTCCGTAAGTCCATCCCAAACAGTCTTTCCCCCACATTATTTTATTTCCTTTTCTCACTCGTTCTTTTATGTTCCCATCTTGGTTGTCCTGCATTATCGTGTATCCCAGGTATGGAAATTTATTTATCTGCTAAATCTCCCCTCCCTCCATTTCCACTCCTCCTTATTCCTCCGCCTTTTCTCAACACCATTACCTGCGTTTTGTTTACATTTACTTCCAGTTCGTTTGCCAGCGTCCACACTTTCATGTCCCCCACCATCAAGCCTCCCATTTGTTGTCCCCTTAAGGTCTCCAGTTTATACAGCGAACAGGCTTGGGCTCAATGGTCATTCTTGCCTCAGTGCACTTCCTTGTTACAAATTCCTCGTTTCGTTCCCCATTCACTCTTGTTCCCTCAAATTTCCTCCATCCTTTCTATCAGCCTTTCATTTATCTTTTTATATTCCTTCAGCTTTTACATGTTCACCCTATTAAATGTCGCTACTAGGTCTACGAATGCCGCCTGCATTTTCCCCTTTTCTTTTTCAGTTCCTTATTTGCCATATGTTTCAGTATGTACATATTATCTATCGTTCTTCTTTCCTCCCGGAATCCTGACGATTTCTATTCCTCTGTTTCCTCCTTTAGCCTTTCTTCTAGCACGGCCGCGAATATTTTATAGGCCGTGTTTAGCAGTGATTACTGTATAATTTCGTACTTGCTTTTTGTCTCCTTTTTTGTGTATCGGCTATATAAGTCCTTCTCTCCGGGAATCCGTTCCCTCTCCATATTTTATTATTTCCGTCATCCTTCTTACTACCTTTTCTTCCTTATACTCACTCATCACCTTGCAACCCGTCGTCTCCCGCCGCTTTACCTTTTTTCACCTTTTGTATTGCCTCTATTATTTCCTCTTCTTTTATTCCGTCTCATTCTTCATATATTTTGTACACTTTTCTTACTTTGTCTTCCTTATCATTTCTGTCTTTGCTTCCCGTCCAGCAAGTTCCTAAAATACCTCTCACATTCGTTTATTTGTATTCCCGTTTGTGTCTGTCTTCTCCTTTTCATTCTTTAAATATTTCCATAAGTCTTTTTCCGTTTTTATATCTTTTATCTGCTCTTCCTGTTTCTTTTTGTTTTCCTCCTTTTTACTAGCGCATGTTTTCTTGTATTTATTTACTTACTGCTTGTTTATATCCTTCTTTTTCTGCCTTCCCTTCTTTTTACAGTATTAGTGTTCTTCTTGTCTTCCTCTTGGTCTCTTTCATTCTCTATCCCACCACCTCTTCCGTCCCGTTTTCTTCCCCTTCCATCTTTTAAAATTGACTTTCTTCTTAGGTTCCTCCATCATCTCTCTTATTTCTTCCCCACTTTCTTGTACTCCATTATCTCCCCATATTGTTTTTCCCATTTTCTCTTTATACTCTCTTCTGTCCACACTTTCTTGGTTATGAATTCCTCTTCTTTTTCTTCACTTTCTCTCCTTCTATTATCAGTTCCAAGGGTTGGTGTCCGATTCGACCCTCTCCCTGAATGCCTTCACGTTTTCCCCAACTTCTGCATTCGTTATTACAGTCTATTATTGATTCTCCCTTCCTTCTATGTAGTTGTACTCCCCCATTTCTATTTCCTTTCTATTTCCACTCATTACTTCCCATCTCCTTTCATTGCACAATTCAGCAGTTCTTTTCCTTTTATGTTTAGCACTTTATCCTCTGTCCGTCTTCCCCGTACCTTTCTTTTTATATTATAATCATCCCCCTCTCATTTCTAAGTTCTCCCTTGTCCCTTTCATCTTTCTACTATATATCGTCATTAGTTTTATTTGTACTTTTCCCCACTGTATATTCATTACTATAATTCCGCTTTGTTGCACTTTCTCTTCTTATTTCCGCCCTTTTCTTCTTATTCCTGTTATTATACCTCCCTTTGCCCATCCTTTTCTGTTATCCCTTTCCGCGTACTGCACCACCAATGAAAATTCCCTGGCATCTTCATTTCCCACCACTCCCGTTCTTTTTCCTCCGCCCATCTCTTACAATCCCACCACGTCCTGCTCCCTAATGAACTCCCAAAATTCTTGGTCTTTGTTTTTATTCCCGCCAAATTCCAGAACAGTATCTTTAGCTCGTTCGTCTCTCTGTATTATTTCCCTACTTTCCTTTCGTTCCCTTTGTTGTTCTTTTCCTTTCCCTTACTCGTTTTTCCGTTCCTTTGCCGCTTCGTCGCCTTTCTTCCCCCTTTTCCCCGAATCTTCTTTTAGTTTTTTGCCCTTTGGATAACTCTCTTCGCTCTCCTTTCTCTGCTTAACTCCTCCATACATATCTTCCTTCATCTATCTCCATTTTTCTGTATCCTACCCTAACTTTTCGTCCCTTCGCTCTTGTTTCCGCCGATCGGTTTATTATTTTTGTATTCTCCCTTGTTAGGCCGTGGTCTATGTAAATTTTTGTATCTCAGTTTTCTCTTATCTGCCACATCTACTGCTTCTCCTCCCAACTCTCCATGTCTGCCAAAGCCATCTCATTTTCCCTCACCCTGTTTATCACTTTTTAAATTCTACGTTTCCTTCCCTATCCACCCCTTTATTACGATGTTGTTCTTCCTTTTCCTCGTCGTCGGATTTTTTTCTAGTTTTTTATTCTCTATCAATTCTTCCTTTTTTCTCTTCCATTCCTTTTCGCTTTGTTCTATTTCTTCTTTCATTTATTTGATGTCGTTCCTTACTCTTTCATGTTTTCCTCCATCTCCTCTTTCGAATTAATTCCTTTATTTCCTCCATTTCTCTCTTCCTTCCTCTTTCCGCTATTGAGCTGTTCCTCCTTTTCCTCCCCTGTCTTTTTTATGTCTGGTGACCTTATTATCTTCTTCCTTTTTCAAATACTCTTTGCCTTTCCAATTGCTATTCTTCCCTCTCCCTTTCATTCATTGCCGCTTACCCTTGTCTCTATATGATTTCTTTCATTATCCTTCCCAAATATAGTAATTTAACAATCAATTAAAATATTCTATATATCAATAAAAATAGGATAAAGGTTATCCTCTATCTCTAACGCTCACAACATGTAATGTTTATACAAAGTGCAAATGCAATTTACTTACATTAATATCCACTGTTTTAAAATGTTTATAAACGAATTAATTTCTTGTGCTCACCTCTCCACCGTCACTCACACCCTTCCCTTTCCGACTTCACCCCAAAAAAAACTTAAAAATTTCTTTCAATAACTAACAACGTAAAAATTGTAATCTGTGGAAATCTACTTCACCCAAACACAACACACGAATCATCTAAACCCTGTAGCTGATTAAAAAATGTTGTTCGAATTTATTTTATTTTGAGAAATTTTCATTTATTTAAGGTCTAGACATAATATTAACGATTTCTGTAGTCTCTTGGTTCGTTTTTCTATAAAAAAAACACATGATGATAATGTGACATAATCTCGACTGTTTCTAATCAACAACACACGTATTATTTTACAAATACATGCTATTAAATTCGAAACCTGCTTGAAATGGAACTACAAAGTGGATGTCACAATCTATTGCTTAATGTTAATACTCAATGTAAATTGTCATATGTGGGTGATCCAGAATGTAACCTCCATTTTGAAATAAAAACCAAACCGGTGTAGATACAAAATTTTATTACATACATCTTAAAACTACAACTTTTCTCCATTTTTCGACATAATTTCCCAACACATCATACCTTTTCACTGTTTTAAGAGTAATCTTATAACGCCCGGCGGTTTATACAAGATGGCGCTAGCCCCACTACTTCTCGCGTTATGCGTATACGGCGGTTACTTTGAGTACGACCCTCGCATAATGATTCACCATATATTTATTGTTATTTTACGGTCACCCGTTATATATCTGTCACTTTCTTCAACGTTGATTTGACAGGGAGAAACGATCGATCACAAAAAAAACACAATTTTACTTTATATACCAATTCTAATCTTTATTGACCAATACATAAAATTGATTCTCACTAAATTCCTAGATTTAAAAAAAAAGATAAACAAATTTTTCACTCAGTTCAGGCAAAAAAATATTTCACTTAATTACTTCAAAACTTAAACGAATATAAAATTTTTATAATTAACAGGTATTTCAATGTTAAAAAAGTGAAATTTAGCAACTCTCTAGTATACAATACATACCTCTAAATAATTACTTAATATTCAATAAATATTTAATAATCCACTAGTGACCTAGCAATTTTATCTTTATAATCATCCCGTCTTGAATCTCTATCCTTTTTGTAATCAGTCCTTTTTTTTGAATCACGCTCTTTATCTGAATTTCCATCATTGCAATATAGTCGTTTCTCACACTCAATATAAGGTTTGGGCGAACTACTCCGCACAGCACTTCTGTAATCTTTTTTATCTTTTACTTTTTCATTTTCTCTATTTGAAGAATCTCTGTATTTTATCCTATCTTCTTTCTTCTCTTTAGGACTAGAACTGCTACTTTTGTGAGTTCTGTTTAAAGATGAAGTGGTACTATTTCTATCTTCAGATTCACAAGAGCTATCAGAACTGTGACTATCGTACGCATGTCGAATTTCCCTTTGCCTTTAATAATAATAATAATATAATTAAATAAACAAATTAAAGAATAAATACCGTCGCCTTAATTTAATAGCCATTTCACGTAGTTCATCTTCCCTGTTTTGCTGCTCTTGCTTTTCTCTCTCTGTTTTAAGTTGTTCTGCTAATTTGTCTGCCTTGACTACAAAATCAAAAATAACAAAAAAAAGTAAACATAATCTAAACAATTACATTGCTTATTTAATAAAGCTTGTCGTTTTCTTTTCAACTTTTCCTGCAAGTTTAACGTTGTAGATGATACTGGTTGAACGGTAGAAGTTGATTTCTGTAAATTACATAACACTTTATAAAGGAATTTGTATTCATGTATTTTTCTAAATAGATTAACTTGTAATACAAATATGAAAAAATTAGCAGTAAATAAAAATTACTAATAAATAAATGGAAATAAAAATAGTTAAGAGGCGGTTCTTACTGACTTTGAAGGCTGAGACTGCATTACCATAGCTTGCCACCTTACTTTCAAGGGGAATCCTGAAAATAAGAAATCAGTCAATCTTCTGTACAGTTTAAATGCATTAAGATGTATTGCTCAAATATACAATGTTTAATAATCCATTTCGTTTAATTGTACTATGTATTGGTACTTCTACTTTTACACTTAACATTCTCTCCATAACCAATACAAATATTATTATTATTATTATTTATTTAGCTTGCTATTGTACAGTTTGTACTTGCCAGTTGTCAAAAAAACACATTAAATATATCAAAATAGACAAAATGCGGGTGATAAAAAAAACATCTAACATAACAAAATCCACAAATAATACAATTATGTCACAGTTACTGGTGAGCTAGAATACTCTTCCAGGGAATAATATGAACTGTTCACAAGTAGATTTTTTATTGTTGTTTTGAAGAGTGAACTTTTTAAAGAACGAATATTTTGAGGCAAATGATTGAATATTTTATAAGGTAGTAGGTTAAATATAATTTGTCTTTATTTCTTGTATCATGGTTGTGAAAAGTTTGGTGAGTAACTGATAAATTATTATTGTGAACGTAAGTTACGCATGCATTGATAAAATAACAAGGTAATGTTAAAATTTTAAACGATTTAAAAATGTGTCGACAATCTGCTCGGTATTGAAGATTCGCCATGACTCGGATCACCTTTGTAACGAGAATACTCTTAAAGCTGCACTTGATGAACCCCAGAGTATTATACCATAGGTTATAAGGGAATGGAAATGTGATTAATACGCCATTCTTACATTATATAATGTAAGGTTTTTAATTTTCTAATTAAAAAAATGTTTCTATTTAATTTTGTTGCCAGATAGTCAACATGGGAAGACCAAGTTAATTTGCAATCAAGATAAATTCCCAACAATTTACACTTTCAGTATCTACAGACAGGGGACGCAAACTATGACGAATATTTTGTGTTTTGTTTTTGTTTATTGTTAACCCATTCGCCTGCACCCAATTATTAAGTTCAAGTTCCGTTTACTTTGAAGAAGTTAGCATATCTTCTAATGTGTCACTTGAGTTAACTGTGGTTGTGTGATCAGCGTAAAGTATTAAGTGAAAACAGCTAATATTAGAGGGAAGACCATTTATGAAAATTGAGAAGATAAAAGGGCCCAATATCGAACCTTGGGACACACCACAACTAATTTTTTTTAGAGAAGAAATTGCTCCATTCCTCTGACAGCTTGGTACCTATTTTGTAAATAACTATTTAACATTTCACATGCAGAATTTGATATTTTGTAATATTTAAGTGTTTCAATAAATCTATTGATTCAAAAGCCTTACTTAAGTCCCATAACTAAATGCATTTAGTTGATTTTTTAAAATTAATTCAAATACCGTTGCGACAATAGGTATGATTGAAATGGGTCGGTAATTCGTTGGTGCAGTGGGAACGTCTTTTTTATGTAAAGGTATAACCACTGAGAATTTTAATGGATCTGGGTAAGTGTTACATTTTATTGATTGATTAAAACGCTTAGTTAGAGGTTCAATAATAACGTAAATTATGCTTTTCATAAGTTTGTCAGTGAGGTTGTAATAATCTTCAGTGGTACTATTTTTTAATGACAAAATTGCATCTCTAACCTGAACTTGACTGACTTCAACAAACACAAATGTTATAGATGAACTAACACTAAGATTTTGCAAATAATTCTTGCTCAAAGTTTTATTGCACTTTATTGACGCTACATTTTGTACGAATTTATTATTGAAGCAATTGGGGGTTATATCTATTTCTTGTGACATTTGTTGTGATGTGTGATTTTTTATTATTGACCAACTTGCCCTGTTGGGATTCTTAAAATTGGTAATAAAATTTTGAGTATCAGAAATTTTGCTTTGTTGTGTTGTGTTTTACTTTGTTTATTTCTGATTTATATTTTATGCGAAAAGATTTAATTTTTTGAGCAAAGTATAGATTATCTGCATTTGCTTTTTGAAGATCCTGAAGATAATTTAAGGTCTCTCGCATTTCCCTTACATTCTCGTTAAACCAATTTATTTTGGGTTTCATCAATGTGCTGCTTACTTGATACGCGCGAAAGGACAATAAGAATTTATTCATTATGATATTTATGAAACTATGAAATTTAAAATGGATGTCATAATGTACGGACTGAGCGAAACTCCAATTTACTGTATCAAGTTCTTCATAAAATTTAATAAATCCCGACCTGGTATAAAGACAGATTGTTTTTAAAGACTTTATTTTATTTGATTGATTCATTTCATATATAGTTAAAGAGGAAAACACACCAAGGTGATCCGATAAATTAAAATCTATAATACCGCTATCCAAAACATTATCCATGCAATTTACAACTATATTTTATCCACAACAGACACATTATCATGTCATAATTCAACTGGTTACAAACGCATTATAAACACTATAAAACTCTAGTGTTTTATATTCATAAAACACTAGGGTTTTATATTCACAAGACACTGTAGCGTTTTCATATTTTATTTATTCAAGTTAACATTTACATTAACATTTATAGAAATATTCTTATTTTCTTCTGAAATATTATTGTCGGGAATATTGACGTTAAATTTATAGCACTTGTACTCGGAACCGAATCAATAGCTGGATTCAGAATTTTCGAACTTTCTCCTTGAATCTTTCTGGCTCTATCCATTTTATTTGACACTGCGTCTTCAATATAGCCTTCTGCCTCAGAGGATGACTTTCATCCACCGTGGCGTTTAATAGTCGTAAGATCTCCTGCATTGGCCAATAATGTAGCGGAGGATCTCCTCATACTGTGGCCTGTATACAAAGCAGAATTTGGTAAATTAAGGAAGGCAGCTATAGAAGCAGGTATTCTTGACATAGTGTTAATACCAACTGGCTGAGCTGTGCATCTTCCGTTTACGTATCGCAAAAAAATCTGCCATTACATGCATTTTGTCTAGGACGTAAAAGTACATACTTTCTGTAAAGTGCTAAGGCGTTAATGCTAAAACCATCTTCCATAAGTGCAAAACTACGTGGAACATGGGTTTTTGTATCTGGTATTGAAACGTACAAATAAGCCCCTTTGTCTTGTATGTCGTCTATTTTTAAAAAGGTCAACTCGTTACATTGGCAAGTGCCAGCAATACCAAATATTAATGCAACCTAAACAAATTGAAAATTAGAAAAAAAACAACTTCTTGAACAAATTTCACCTTCATCATTCAATATTTCTCATCTGGAGATTCCTTCAGAAACTTTTTAATGTGCTCTTGTTCCAGAACTTTAGCTTTCTTCGCTTTGTAGGTTCTGGATTTAGTTTTCAAGAATATCTATGTTCTTATGCACTTTTAATGTAGTTTTCAACATTGAATATTTTGTCCAAAGTGATGACGCAGCAAACCTTTTATTGGCATTAAAGAAATATGCCAGTAGAACTGTTTCCGTTATAGATGTTATTCCTTTTTCTTTTTTCCAGTTGACGAAATCTAAATATTCTTTTTCGTATGCGTTTTTGGACTTTGCTGGAACTAAATGTAAAGTCGCTTGCTCTGCGTCTTCCAATATTTCTACTGGAACGTCTGGTACGGCGAACTTTTCCATAATGTTTACAAATACTATTCTAACAATGCAAACTCTTTTCATCTTTATATAGATCATTTTAGAATTTTACTTACATTTTGACACCTTAAACACAAAATATGACTTGAAAGATAAAATATGTAATTTATTTATTATTTACTATAACAACAACAAAAAACGAATCAGTCACTATAGCAATAAATCCATGACCACCCATAAATTCAAATAATAAGAAAATTTAATTAAAATTAAATTAACTAAAATAATTAAGAACATTTCATTCTAATTTATTGTCGGTTGTGGATAAAGTTTTGTATTACATTCGGGTCTTATTAGGCATATAAAACACTTAAGCACAATACAGCTTTTTCCACATGTACTTTTGTTAATCGAGAAATAGTAGTTAAAACTGGATATCAGACCAGTTAATTCGGATTGCTCAAAACTATTCCTTAAAAGGTCCACATTTAAATCACACACATTTATTACAATTAATAAAATGTTTCAGAGTCTCGGATAAACACTCAATAAATGTTACAAAATTATCTCCTAGAGGTCTATAAATACAAATAAATACTGTATTATAGTTTATTAACCCTACAGCAGCCAGTTCATACACATTTTCTATTGAAATGTTATTAATTTTAGTTAAAACTTTATATTTTAGATACATTTTAGTTAACACTGCCACGCGGCGTCCAATGCTTGAAGATTGACAAAAACTGGAGGCAACAGTGTAACCATCCATATTGTAAAATTGAATATCAATATTTGAGCACCAATGTTCACTCCAACAAATCAAGTTAAAGTCATGCTTACAATTTGTGCGATGTAAAGCCCTATCAAATAGCTCTATTTTATTCTTAATTGAACATACGTTATAATGTAGAATTTTAATATGTACATTCAATGATGGTCCGTTAGATTCTATCTGAGCTTGAAGAAACTCTTTAACTTCGTTATCCTGTAATGGCTAAAAAACATTTTTAATTTTCTCTTGAGATGTGCAATTATTTATTAAAGTTTTTGAGCTACTGTCACGTACTTCTATGGCAATACTTGGTAACAAAGATGTAGACGGCACAACTTCAATTCAATTACTCTTGTTGATACATGAATGTACTAGGTTTCTTATGTTTGTTTTTAAAGTACTAATATACATAATTTTATTGGTTAAACTTTTCATAATCGTAGTTTTCCTAAGATTAGTTAAATGTACCCCCTTCGTTGCGGATTTTGTTCAAAAAGTGAATTAACGTCAATGTAGGTTACATAACTACCGGAGATCGCGTCAAACAATTGTAGGTTTACATTAAAAATGTAATAGTTAAGATTATTATTACGATTATGTGATCCGTTTACACAAAAAGGAATGGACATTAAGATCACACTTGTGTTGTGTGTATATTTTAAAGTAGTTTTCAAAATATTATTGTTGATCATACTACCTCTTAAAGCGTTATTTATACTACGTAATCGTTTTTGTTATAATCTTTCTTAAGTTTAGGAATATCTTCGACTACATTTTCAAAGTACCGTTGGTTTGAAAATTGAGAATGTGTGGAAGTTACTTGTTGATAGCATCAGATTTAATATGTTTACTGCGTTTCGGCCATGACTATCTGATAACAAAAGTATTCTTGGTTTTACATTTTTGTGTTCAATGATTACCTTATCTTTGGCTTTATTGTCCACAATGTTATCCTCAATTGCATTTACCGTGTCTTGTACAACTATTGTTTTATTTGCATAATTTGAATTACTCCCTGGTTTCAGTTTAATAGTTTTGAATTCCTTTAGGCACTTCTTATAGTGTTTTACTAATGAGCACAAATTCAACTGAATTTTATTAATTTTATTTTCCAAAGCTTTTATTTTGTGTTGTAAAGAGTTAATATATTTATAGCGTTTTAATTTTAATTTGCTGCACTTAGATTTAGTACTAGCAGTTGTCGCCACATCTAAATAGCTACTATTTAACTCAGTCTTAAGTTTGCATATTAAAGATTGTTTGTTACCTTTAGTAGATACTCCTCGTTTATTTAATTCCACTTTAAGGTCACTCACTTTCAATTTTGATAAATGCATTTTAAAAAATTTTATGACAAAGATATTCACGACTTTTGGTAATATTTAAAATAGACCGCACAACATGTCTTACTTCGAGAAACGCTTGAATCACAACATTCGAAAATAAGAACATCATGTATCAATTTTTTGCAACAATGGGATAAAATCTCTTTCTTGTAACAGGTGTACGGTTAAGTCCGTCGACCGGATTTATCTCGAGAACCATCCCTGAATCTTTTTACTTGAACAAAGTAACCTTGAAGAGTTCATCGAAAATATTTACAAGTGCTTAAAATGGTCGCAAGATGGCGGAATGAGTAACCAATCAAGAAAAAGTAATTTTGTTTGAAACTTTTTCTTCTGGTTACCATAACAACAGGATGGGACAACATTGAAGAATGTCAGAGAAAACTGGAAACAGCTTTCATTTGGCTGAACCAATTTCAATGGTTAACGAGGAAAATGAATTTAAGGTGATGGTTGAAGTTACGCATAATCCACATGTTAGTACACGTGAAATCTCGCGTCAACATGATATTACTGACCGGATCGTCCGAAAAATACTGCGTAAAAATGAGATGCTTTCACACCATTTTCAGTTGCATCAAGAGTTACTCGAAGATGACTATCCTAGAAGGGTTGCTTTTTGTGAATGGGCTCAACAACAAATCCACAATCAGGCGGATTTCTTTGATTTTGTTCTTTTTGGAAATGAAGCCACGTTTCATAAAAATGGAACTGTGAATAGACATTATTTCCATTATTATTCGACAAGTAACCCCATCCATCTTATAGCAACTCATAGTCAAACTAGGTGGTCTTTGAATGTTTGGGGTGATATAGTTGGACCACATTTTTGCAATGGAACAGTGAATGGACAGGTTTATTTGGACTTTTCAGAAAATCATTTACCATTACTGTTGGCAAACGTTCCTCTTAACATTAGTCAAACAATGCGGTTGTTACACGATGGAGCTCCGGTACATCACACTAGATTAATTCATAATCATCTTAATACCCATTTTCCTGGAAGATTGGTGGGAAGAGGAGGACCCATTGCATGGCCAGCTCGTTCACCAGAGTTAAGTAAAATTGACTTCTTCAAGTGGGGTTATGCGAAAAACTGTGTGTATCAAATACCTCTAACCACACCAGATGATATGAAGAATAGAATACGAGAAACATTCCAGAGTATTATCGTAGAAATGTTAAGAAATGTCCGTCGAGAATTTGAAGATCGACTGCAATGCTGCATTGATGTTTTCGGTGGACATTTTGAACATTTATTATGATATTAATTAATTTTATAAGAATTTTGTCTTAATAACCAATGTTTTATTAATTTTTTATAATAATTTGTCACACTTTTATTTGTTCACGGCTAACTTGTTATAATAGAAATTTAAAAAAAAAACCTCTTTATGTTATTAAATTGAAAATATCTCAGAAATTAACGATTTTAGCAATAGGGAGTGCTTAATAAAAATGAAAGAACATAAACTGTATTTTCACTTTTTAAAATGAAATACAGGGTGATTCATTTGAAAAAATTGACAAAATCCTGTGTTTTGAGTTTTGGCTCGCTCTATATTCAATTGGTGCAACAATAAAGAAATAGCACTTTCTCGTAACACTGTACCAATCTCAAAAAGTTATACCTGGAAAAAATTAGTGTTAGGTTGCTCTGTCTAGGGTATACACGACGTTGAATGAGAATGATTTTCGTGTACAACTGACCATAACTTTTGAAATACCCTGTATAACGCAATGAAACCCCATATTGGAAGTATGGGGGAGATGAGCTTAATCTAAATTTGAAATAATATATAGGGTGTCCGATATAAAAAAAAGTATGTTTTGTTCACCCTGGTAATATGTAATCCCCTGGAAATACGAAAATAATTTTATAATGTGAAGTTTGAAGTTGCCTATAATTTTCTAAATAACTTTTTTGATATCTCCTTTAATAACGGATATATCGTACTTGACCCACTAATGCCGCACTATATATATATATATATATATATATATATATATATATATATATATACTACTTATAGTATTCCCGAACAGGCTAAGATTTGCCTAACGCTACAGCACTCAGAAACACTAGGAGGGTTTACGGATATTGTTAGGCTGCCGAGAAATGTTTACAAATGGCTACCTTAAATTGGCTTAAGTCAAAGTTTGGAAGAAAACAGGAAATGGGGAGTGCATTCCACAATTTGGTCGCCGTGTGGAAAAATGTAGATTGCGCCCGTGTGACAAGATGGAATTTTGAGTGCGTAATTATGGTGTGAATTGGCAAACCGAGTGTTCCTAGCGAAGATGGCCTGAGAAGGTATTAAGGAGTGTATTTCGGAGGCACACTTGCCATGGTTAGCGATAGAACAAGGAAAGAACCGAAACTATTCTTCTATGCTCAAGAGACTGTAGGTCAGAAGTAAGAGACGGGTTATTTATAAGCCTTATCGCTCTTTTTTGGATGCGGTTTAACATATCAAGGCCGTATTCGGGAGCACTGACCTAGATGTGGGAATTGCATTTCAGATGAGTTCGAATTTGAGCCCTACACAGTAAAAGGAGTTATTGCGATGTGAAGTACTGTTTAAAAAGCCCAGTTTACGGGCAGCTGTTTTGCTGGCTGACAACAGGTGGTCAACCCATGAAAGGTTCGATGATACGGACATCCCTAACATAGAAATAGAGTTTGAAAACTTGAGATGTAAGCCACTCATATTTACAGCAGGAAATGATCGGTCTTTCTTGGCGGACACAAGGCAACACTGCGTTGAACGTAAGTAGATTATTCCTTTCCCATTCAAGGACACGTTCTAAGTCACTGTTGATTGAGGCTACCATGTTCCACCTTAACGTCCTTACTTGTGGGAAAACTGAGAAGAACTACAATGTAGAGTGCTGTCGTCTGCGAAGCAATAGATCGGGTTAATTGTTGAGGAAATTTATATATAGCAGGAAAAGTGTGGGAGCTATCACTGATCCTTGGGATACACTCGCGTTAATAGTAGTTTCTTCCGAAAAGAAGCCATCGACGACAACGCGTATACGTCTTTTGTCAAGAAAGCTGGATATCCAATTGATGAGCGTATCGGATAAGCCTAACGAAGTGAGTTTGGCAAGTAGGCACTTATCCCAAACCTGGTCAAATGCCCTTGAAATATATAAAGCCACTATGACTGCTTCACTGGACCTTATTAATATGTTATTCCAAAGTTGGCTGACATATGAAAGATCACCTGCTGAACGACTGTCTGAACCCATACTGGTGGTCGTTTAGGAGTTTATTGGACTCAAGGAACGAAAGTAGTTGTTGGTAGATGGCTTTTTCCATGATTTTCAACAGAATTGAAGTGATAGCTATTGGTCGATAGTTTGAGGGATCGGTTTTGTCGCCCTTTGTAGAAATAGGTTGGACATTTGCCAACTTCCACAATTAGGGAAACTCTCCAGATGACATGGAGATCGAAAAGAGTTGGGACAATACAAGTACTAGCTCGGGTAGCATTTTTTAAGGAAGATAGCTGGAATACCGTCAGAGCCACTCGCCTTATTTGAGTCAAGTTTATTGATAATTGATTCTAGGACCTTGTAACGAAACTGGATTGGTTTCATAGCGTATGGGCTAGATTTGGGCGACGGCACAATTTTACCAGAATCATTGAGACATGAATTTGATGCAAAATAATCGACAAAGAGGTTGGCTTTTTGAGCAGGATCAGCTACTACAGCTCCGTCGCGAGACGTCATGGGAGGAAAGGAAGATGTACTAAAGTTTTTACTGACGACTTTAGCTAATGACCAAAATCTACGACCACCCAAAGGATATGAGACTAATTCTTTGCATTTCTTCAAACATCTTTTTGGCCTTGGTAATGATGCTTTTACGACTATTCCTTGCGGCAATGTAGTCGGTGTGATTTTTGACAGATTTATTTGATTTCCATTTGGTATAGAGTTTGCGATAATGCATCAGTGCAAGATAACTTCAGTTATTGAAAGAGCAACGTTTGAAGAGGAGGACCGTTTAAAGCAATACTCACCCCAGGGGAAGGTTGCAAAAAAAAATCTCGCAGTTCGCTCCAGCTAGTTAGCTAATTGACCAAGTGGGGAAAGGACTCTTTTATAGACAACTGGGTTGTGTAGAATAGGTCCATAGAGTGGATATGGTTAGGTTGTAAATTCTGGTTGGTTCAAAATGTTTGGTGAGATCACAGGATACAACAACTGCTTCTGCACTTACTGAATTAGTGGTAGATGAAAATTGATGCCATAGGTAATTAAACATAAATTATTAATCAGAATCGAATTTTCAAAACGAACTTAATTTACTAAAATAGCAATAAATAACGGATACAAAAAGATATAAATATCACATAAAACAATTAAGCGTTAAATTTAGTTTATCCATCGGCTTTAAGAAAATTTTGTTTCTTCAGGATATACAAGAAAATCTAAATTATTTGTCTATACTATTATGGAAACTTTATTTGAATATAGTCTTTATAACCATGGTAACTAGGAAAATATGTAAAAATGTGTCAATTGGAAAGACGCGACCTTTAACTTTAAAATGTAAATTAAAAGTGAAACAATACATTTTTAGGATAATTATAAACTAATTTTAATACGTTAAAACGAATACGGATACATTGAAAAACAAAAAATCATTTTTAAAAATTTCATGTCAGGTACAGGTTAATAGACATATAAATGCTAACTTTAAAAGTCAAAGCTTCCCATTTCCATAAAATACAGATAATAAATTTAACATTTTCAAGCCTATTTAATTAATTTTAGACTTGGTTTGCCTTTATTGAGAATTTAAAAAGTATGCACATTTAACCTTAGGAAATTTTTTGGTTAAATTACTAGTCATATAAAAATTTGCATAGAACATAATTAATTGATATGTTTAAGGTCTATGGTTATTTGTATCTTTGAATATAGTTGAATCATATTTGATAATATCCAAAACAGGTCCCAGAAAACTCTCGCAAACTGAATGTTTCCCAATACCTAATCAGATCCTGATCAAATGAAAACAAGATGACTATCCAGAAGGTTGCTTTTTGATGGCGTTCTAGAAAATCATTAAAAGGGGAGCTTGATGACTCGATTTTGCATTTGTGAGAAAGTGAATTTCATAGCCATATGGAACTGTGAATGACACTTTGGAAGGTAAAATTCAAAGTGAAATAAATCCATTTATAAACTCATTGTTGTAAATGGTATGAATGTTATATGTGAAACAGGAAGAAGTCAATTTAGATCTGAACAATGCAATGGACAATTATGACTTTTCAGAAAACTCAATTTACAAAACCATAATTTTAACTGGTTGGCAAATTTTAACATTCAGAAAAAAGTTAAACTGGATTTATTAGAAGCTTTAATTCATCAATCAGATGTATACAATTCACAATTTTCCATTGATAAATTCGGGTTTAATTACTATTCTATAAACACATTCATTGCAAGTTAATTTAAGTTTACTTACTCTATCTGATATGAAAGTGTGTCAAAACAATCGTTATTTTAACCAACTAGTGAAACTTTAAAAAAGTGATTTGTATTTAGTCAGTTGGTAGATTTCATCAAGTAAATGCCAGTTCCATATAATCACTTATCTGAAAATATAGTTTTCGCTGATTGATTTCTGAACATAATGTTTAATAAATGAGTTTGCAGTTCTGCTAAATTCTTTATTCCAATAAAAATGTATGTTTCAGTCATTTTAAATTTGAATCTAATGGTATATTGTCTATTGCAATTTTTAATAAAAGATTGTGGACCTGAACAGGCTAAATTAGACCTATCATGCTAAAGCATTCAGGAACTTAGGGGTGAATAAAAGAAAGAACATAAACTGTATTTTCACTTTTTAAAAAAATACAGGGTGATTCATTTGAAAAATTGACAAAATCATGTGTTTGAGTTTTGGCTCGCTCTATATTCAATTGGTGCAACAATAAAGAAATAGCACTTTCTCGTAACACTGTACCAATCTCAAAAAGTTATGCATGGAAAAAATTAGTGTTAGGTTGTTCTGTCTAGGGTATACAGGACGTTGAATGAGAATGATTTTCGTGTACAATTGACCATAACTTTTGAAATACCCTGTATAACGCAATGAAACCCTATATTGGAAGTATGGGGGAGATGAGCTTAATCTAAATTTGAAATAATATATAGGGTGTCCCATTTAAAAAAAAGTATGTTTTGTTCACCCTGGTAATATTTAACACCCTGTAAATACGAAAATAATTTTATAATGTGAAGTTTGAAGTTGCCTATAATTTTTCTAAATAACTTTTTTTGATATCTCCTTTAATAACGGATATATCGTACTTCGACGCACTAATGCGCACCCTGCATATATATATATATATATATATATATATATATATATATATATATATATATATATATATATATATATATATATATACACTACTATAGTATTCCCGAACAGGCTAAGATTTGCCTAACGCGCTACAGCACTCAGAAACACTAGGATGGTTTACGGATATTGTTAGGCTGCCGACAAATGTTTACAAATGGCTACCTTAAATTGGCTTAAGTCAAAGTTTGGAAGAAAACAGGAAATGGGGAGTGCATTCCACAATTTGGTCGGCGTCTGGAAAAATGTAGATTGCGCCCGTGTGACAAGATGGAATTTTGAGTGCGTAATTATGGTGTGAATTGGCAAACCGAGTGTTCCTAGCGAAGATGGCCTGAGAAACATCTTTTTGGCCTTGGTAATGATGCTTTTACGACTATTCCTTACGGCAATGTAGTCGGTGTGATTTTTGACAGATTTATTTGATTTCCATTTGGTATAGAGCTTATGCGATTGCGATAATGCATCAGTGAATGATAACTTCAGTTATTGAAAGAGCAACGTTTGAAGAGGAGGACCGTTTAAAGCAATACTCACCCCAGGGGAAGGTTGCAAAAAAAATCTCGCAGTTCGCTCCAGCTAGTTAGCTAATTGACCAAGTGGGGAAAGGACTCTTTTATAGACAACTGGGTTAGTTGTAAGGAATAGGTCCATGAGATGTGGGGTATGGTTAGGGTTGTCAGAATTCTGGTTGGTTCGAAAATTATTTGTGTGAGATCACAGGATACAGCAACTGCTTCTGCACTATGACCTGGGGGATTAGTGGTAGATGAAAATTGATGCCATATGTACGTAGATTATTAAATATAACTTTATCAGAATCGAATTTTCAAAACGAACTTAATTTACTAAAATATCAATAAATAACGGATACCACGAAAAAGATATAAATATCACATAAAAAACAATTAAAAAAGCGTTAAATTTAGTTTATCCTAATATCCCGGCTTTAAGAAAGAATTTCGTTTCTTCAGGATATACAAGAAAATCTAAAAAAATAGTGTCTTACGAATTATGGAAACTTTATTTGAATATAGTCTTTACATGTAACCATGGTACACTAGGAAAATATGTAAAAAATGTGTGGTGTGGAAAGACACGCGACCTTCCAACCTACAAAATGTAAATTAAAAAAAATGAAACAATACATTTTTTTTAGGATAATTATGCAACGTAATTTTTAATACGTTCATAACGAAAATAGGCAACATTGTAAAAACAAAAACATAATCTATGTCACATAAAACTTCATGTCAGGTACAGGTTAATAGACATATAAATGCTAACTTTAAAAAAAATCCAAAGCCGTCCATTTCCATAAAATACAGATAATACAATTTAAGCATTTTCAAGCCTATTTAATTAATTTTTAGACTTGGTTTGTCTTATATTGAGAATTTAAAAAATATGTCTACATTTATACCTTAGGAATTTTTTTTTCGTTAAATTACTAGTCATATCAAAAAATTGCATAGAACATAATTAATTGATATGTTTAAGGTCTATATGTCGGTATTTTTGTATCTTTGAAATATAGTTGTTTCAGAAATATTTGATAAAAACCAAAAACAGATCCCAATAAAACCCTCTCTCACCACACTGAATTTCTCCCAAAATCTAATCAGATCCTGAAGAAATGAAAACAAGCTTAAATACGAAACAAAAGTACGTATTTGTTGTCGTTCTAGAATCATCATTGTAAAATGAGCTTGATGACTCGATTTAGCATTAGTGAAAAAAGTGAATCACATAGCCATACCTATATATGTATACGTCGGTTGGAAGGTCAAAAAATTAAAGTGGAAATAAATCAGTTTATAAATTAAATTGTGGTGAATGCTATGAATGTTATATCAGTGAAACAGGAAGAAGTTTTAAAACTAGATCTTTTCAATGCAATAAGAATAAATCAAACTATGCTTCCCACTTAAATACAGAAAACCATAATTTTAATGGTAACTTTCAAATTTTACATGAATCAGAACAAAAGTACAAACTAGATTTATTAGAAGCTTTAAACGAACAAATAGATGTATACAATTCACAACTTTTTAATTGATAAATTCCTGTTTACTATTACTATTCTATAAAAACACATGCATTGCAAGTAAATTTAGTTTAAATACTCTATATGATGAAGGCACAGTGTTGTCAAAACAATCGTTATTTTAAGTAATATAGTGAAACTTTAAAAACAGTGTTTGTTTTATTTTTACTCAGTTGGTATGGAGTTTCATCAAGTAAAAGCCAGTTCCATCAATACATACACATTATCTGACCATAATATAGTACGCTCCATTGATCTCCTGAACATAACGTTTAAGAAAATGAGTTTGCAGTTCTGCTAAATTTTTTTCCAATAAAGCTGTATGTTCAGTCATTTTTAAATTTGAATCCTAATGTGAAAAAGATTTAACAATTACAATGTGTTTTCTTGGTGCACTTTTATTCCATTTATTTGTTAGCCATGTAAACAGTATCTCCAAAGCATCAAAATTTTATTAAACCGGCACAATCACTAAGAAGCAAGATCTCTTATGTATTTATTTTCCCACACAAATAATACAAGTAACGTCTCCTCTGTGATGTGTCACAGAATATTTTTTGTATAATTTATCTCCAATCAACGATTTTTGGTGTTGCAATATCTCCTATCTGTTGTAATACAAAAACCTGTACAATAAAAGTACATAATAAATGTTCGATTTACCGAAGCGTTTTCCCGAACGTAAGTTTTTATCATTAAAAGAAATAATTTTGTAATTTTTTTTTATTTTGTAGTCTATCAATTACCACAGGCTTTTGCAGATATGTTACTCCTAGGATATTTATGTATTTCTTCATTCCTTAAAAAAAATTTTTTTATATAAATTTAGAAATTCATTATTTTTTTAATATGTTTTAAACACTTGTGTTAAAAGTTACCCAGAAGTACATAGAACAAAACAAAAAATAAATCATGCAGATATCTTTAATAGTTTAACAAATTACCATTGTTAAGATAGGACTCCTGGCCCCTCTTAAACAGAATACCTTTTAGGTTAAGTTATTCCCGCCTTTATCACTGGCTAACAACTATACGATAAAATCTAGCTAAGAATAGTCATTGACCATAATGGTCAGTAACTATACATTTAATTTTTATTAGCCACATCTGTTTCTTTCTATAAATATCAAAAGGCTGCGTGCCATATATTAAAAGACATTTCTTTTTGCTGTGCTTCAGCTATGCCAATCACTGTATTCCACCACACCCAGAGTTTGTAATCACACTTTTGCCTTTTTTGGGGGAAATTTTCTGGATTTCAAGCTATTTGTTGACTGTAGAAATAAATAAAATTTTTGTTGAAAAATAGCTTATAGGTGTTACCTATTTATATATTACTTTTAGAAAAAGTAAATATGCCTAAAGAGCAAGATGTTTAACATGCCCTAACGGCTATGACGTCGGCATGGATGAGCTCTCTTCTTCTCTAAAGTTTAAAGTTACGAAATCGACTTTGCAATTTAGGTAGTGCAGCAATTTCCATGAAAAAATTATCCATGGAGCAAGGCCTCTCATCGGATGAAGAAAAATTATTAGACGAATGGATAATTTTATCTAAAAAGAAAGGTTTTCTCACAAGACTTGAAGATGTTCTAAAGTCCGTCAGGCATAATATGAAAGTGACAAATGTTGACAAGGTAACATCAAATTGACAAATATTAACAAGGTAACTAAAGAATTTAAAATTAAATCATTGTTGTACAGTTTCAGTTCTTGAAAATGGACATCCAGGTATCGGACAGTTCATATCGATTATCTCTGTTCAAGTTGTTAGGATGTTTCAGAATTTCTACAGCTTCTCGAATCTTACCAATTTCTATCGTCAGCCAAAATTCTTGTTTTAAAATTTTATTTTGTGCAGTGTTTAAGGCATGTTGAGCAATTGCTGATTTACTAGGATGAAGTAAACGTAAGTGCCTTTTGTGGTGTGTTAGCCTGGCGTTAATGCTTCTTCCAGTTTCACCAATGTAGACTTTACCACAAGAGTATGGTACTTCGTAAATACCACATGTATGTAATTGTATTTGGTTTTAGCAGAATTCAGAGTATTTCCAATTTTAATACTGCTTTTGTAAGCTACTTTTATATTATGCTTTTGTAATATTATACCAATTTTATTCGAAGTGTTTGCAAGGAACGGTAAAATGGCAAACGTATTCCAAGTTGTAATTTACTATCCGTAGCCGTCGTTTGTCTCGGTTGAAATGACTTTTTAATTTGTTGTTTGTTGAAGACCTTTTCAAGATGGTTTAATTCATGTTGTAGTTTATCTGAATGATAAAGCATTATGGCACCGTTGTACAAAGTTCGTATCGTAGTAAACATTTGTGATGGATCATAGTGTAATGAAGCGTTAATATAATCATCTGTATGAGTTGGCTTACGATATACGGAATGTGTTAGGCTTCCATTTGGTTTTCTTTCAATTAGAACATCAAGGAATGGAAGACAACCATCTTTTTCTATTTTAAATTTAATGTTTGTATGTTGATTGTTTAAATGGTTTAGGAACACCATTAATTCTTCTTCCCCAAAAGGCCAGATAGCAAAAATATCATCAACATATCTAAGCCAAAGTTTTGGTTTCTTAGATGCATTATTTAGAGCCTGTTCTTCGAAATATTCCATAAAATAATTTGCAATCGATGGAGAAATTGGAGATCCCATAACTACTCCATGTAACTTGATAATACTCGCCATTAAATAAGAAGAATAATATATTTAGACAACTTTTAAATTGAATTTTCAAATTATCAATTGTATAATTGTTTATCAGCAACTTACAACATAACCATTCTCCAGTTTTTATAATTCCTTAAATGTTTACATTTTGTTAAAAATTGCATTGTTTGTAATAGAGCAGCAATGTGTTATAACTTACATAACCCGCAGGCAGCAAAAATAACGTACCAAAGGATATTGTTTTTCAACCGTTACATTACGATTACGATAATCAACGTTCTCTAATTATTACAAAATAAATCACAATAAATAAGTAGTTGTATTTTGGAATTCTGCAGCTTTAAATGCTTCCATCTTGGGGTATATTTTCTAATCAGAATTTATTATAACGAGAATAATTTTGACTCATGTTTTTCATATTACACCATATGAATGTATGTGATGACGTAGCGGTAAACACTCCTGGCGGGGATAGTACTAGTGAACACCACATGCGACCAGACGAAATCGAAAATTTTCTTTTCTGCTCGGTAGTAAATGGTTACACGCGATCGGGAGCTACAGGTGGAGGAGAAGTAATCCTAAGCAAACACTTCACAACTTGTAACCCATTTGAAAAAATTACAAACGTATTAATTGAAAAAAATTTTTGAAGTGGCCGAGGTAAATTTAGTGAAGGAAGAAATTGCGTGTTACTGTTTACCGTCCAGCCTTGGGTGATTTCAAGGTCTTCTTGCAACAAATGGATAAGTTAATGTCAATGTTTGGAATTTTAGGGGCGATGCTGCGATAAATGGCGATTTTAACATTGTATTTAACAGTTCATTGCGCATAACGCCTAAAGGCATGCTCAGGAGTTTTAGCCACTGGCGCATGACAGCTTTAGACGTAGCCTGTATATCGACATTCAACGATTCAGTATTGTCCGAGCGTTCGATGTAGGTGGATGTATTTACGTGAGCGTATAGTTAAAGTGTTACTTTTTAGAAAAATAACACCCGTTTGTTTTCAATA
Organism: Vesta saturnalis; assembly: GCA_036346205.1. Classification (NCBI taxonomy): domain Eukaryota; kingdom Metazoa; phylum Arthropoda; class Insecta; order Coleoptera; family Lampyridae; genus Vesta; species Vesta saturnalis. The sequence continues at coordinate 262,603 of JARFJB010001195.1, read as the reverse complement.
TGGCGGAGAGCAAGGCAGAGCCGTCAGCGCCCAAAAACGTAGAAACTGTAGGAATCGATGTCAGTTGACACAAAAAGAATTGGAGCGTTGTCTGTAGTATCAGATGATGATCTAACATGAAAATGATCTAGATTTCAATGAGAATAGTTCCAGCAGCGATAGCGATTCTGATGAGGACGGTGATATTACGGATGATACACATTTTTACTCGACATTCCCTTCAGGAAACAACGTGAAATGTTAGAACATCCAAGAGGTAAATTTTCGTGAAAATTTTTCTGCAGGAAAATACAAAAGAAAAACCACGGATTACGGGTTGGCGCGACGTTACCAAAGAAGAAATGCGTACATTCATAGGATTGGTTCTCCATATGAGTACGGTAAAGCTCAATATAACTGAAGATTATCGGAAAACCCACTGTTGTGTATGCCAATTTTTCGTCATACATGTTGCGCGATAGATTTACAATCATACTAAGATGTCTACATTTTGCAAAACAGCAGATTGTCAATTTCCACTGAATGATAGGCTATTCAAAGTAAGAAGTTTGAAAAATCATTCTAGAAATAAAATGAGTAACATTTATTATCCGGGGAAACAGTTCTCCAGTGATAAATCAATGGTGTTATGTCGTGGTAGACTTCAGTTTGGCCAGTATATAAAAAATAAACGCCACAGGTATGGTGTAAAGATGTATTTTCTCACAGAACCAGACGTCACGATGTTAAAACTTTCAATTTAGATGATCAAGGTGGAAAGGGACACTCAAGTAAAGTTTCATGCATCTGATGAATGAGAAGCTAGATGTTGGGCATTCAATATATATATATATATATATATATATATATATATATATATATATATATATATATATATATATATAGACAATTTCTATAACAGGTATGGTCTTGCTTCTAAATTATTAGAAAAAAAGACATATTGTACAGGTAACTGGGGACTAGATCGTAGAAATAATCCTTTTGACGCAAAAACTACCAAACTACGTAAAGTTGAAACAATCGTGTGTTATTGTAACGGTATTATGATAGGCAAGTGGCGAGATAAACGTGATGTTCACTTTATTTCTACGGAGTTCACCAATAACATGGTGTCTTATATAAATAAACGGAATCAACAAAAAGAGAAACCACATGCGGTGTTTGAATATAAGTGTATGGCCTGTATTGATAAATAGGACCAAATGATGGCATACTACTCCTGCTAGCAGTATTAGAAACACTGCTACCTGATAGCACTCTACCACTAACCCCTGTAAATCAACACCATATGCCTGTGAAGAATGAAGCTAAGGGTAATAGGCAACATGTCCATCGGAGATGTATATATAGTTACCAACAAAAAAAAATTAGAAAGGAGTCAGTGTTTCACTGTGCTACATGTCCTAAAAAACTAGCTCTGTGTGCGGATCCTTGCTTCCAATTATATCATGCAAGTTTGTAAATTTTACTTATTTTTATGTATTTTAATACAGACTATTTTTCTGTAAACTGTTTTTAAATATATGTTTTTTGTTTCGCATGCAAAATTAGGTAGGACATCTTCAGGCGTCATTAGCCAACGGTTATAAATTATTCGCCAGGCGTTGTCGCCATTTTGTTTAATTTTAACGTTTTAAAATATACATTTATGCAAAAGAAACAATTCAAAATGGTTTTCACGTGTAGTTAGTCAAAAACAATTTGTAGCCACCAGGATACGCAACGATTATAGCATGCGCAGTGAATGTGTTAATGGTACAGATAAAGATTATCAAAAATTTCAAGATTTAATAAACTCATACGGTTTTATTCATGTTATTACATAATCAACTACACTGCTTAATTGCACCAACAATTCAATTCAAAATTTAGCAACCAACCGAAAGTCTATTTTTTTTATTTTAGCGAATTAGGATCTGATTACACCGGCAATTATTCCATACTAAGGAGCAAGTTCTTATAGTGATAATACAGGTGAGAATAAAGGTAAAAAATTCAACAATAAACTGTAATAATAATAATATATTATTTATAACAATTACTATAAACAATTTTGGGTGTATCTTCGTTTTCAGTGTAAAATTATTCACCATTGGTTGTACTTTTTCCTCTTTTCTCATTTTACTTATTATTTGTGCATGATGCTCAGTGTCCAGTTGCAATCAAGGGCGAATCGAACTTGCTGAACTATGACCCGTAATCATTATTAAGTGTTGTTCCTCCACGCCAGATTTTGCAAGCTGGGTTACTGCACTTGAACACGTAGTATGATTAGTTATCTTGAATCTCTTTACATCCAGTCCAACCTTTTTTCCACTGCTTTTAGTCCACTTGCCAATTTCATTAATTCCTACAAGAATATTCTTGTATCAACTACAAAATTCACAAAGTTAGGATTGGCAGTCAAAAGTAAACGATCTGTCGTGACATTACTGCCCCTCTTTTGTAACATCTTTTTCAACAATCTGAAAATGAGCATAGAACGGTATACATATTTGACATATTTTTTTGAGCAATACCAAAATCACGGGACAATGATTAGAATTCTTATCATTAGAAACCAGCCATTTACTATAGATGATGTGATCCACCTTGGCAAGTTTTTGAAAAAATGGGTTGTACTCATAACGCCCAGTCAGTTTTCCAGTGCAGTCTTTTTCTTCTTGAAAGTATTCGATCAAACATTTAACTGTTTCTCCTCCTCTCCAAGCAAGCTCTCTTGCTGCAATTTGATAGAATTTTTTCTGGAGCCCTGAAGCAGTATCTTCGTTCCACGTTGTTTTTAAAGTGGAATCTTTGTAATCGTCTCCATCGCAATTTTTCATGTTGAATGCGTAAATCTTCAAATATACTGCTTACTTTTGAAAAATTTTCTTGTGTCGCACAACTTTTTAAACTGCTCCCACTCAGAATTACGATTATGCCTTGTATTATAGTCATCACCACTTTACACTTATTTAAATCTAGATTTAAAATCAAAATTTACTATTAATACGGCCTTTGAAATCAACGGTGATACAATCGGAAAATTAAAGAATAAACCTAGTTGAGATATGTATGGTCTAAATGTAGAAATTATAAAATATGTCAAGGATATCTATTGATCCAATAACTAAATTAATTAATTTTTGTATAAAGGAAGGAATATTTCCATACTGTTGAGATTCCGATCATTTATTTCATGAGAGAGAGAGGAAAATACAATACAATATATTTATTATAAGTTTTGTTATGAACGAATAAGTTCAAAGGTAAATATGTAATTAAAAATTATTATTAATTTTATTAAATACATAAATATAAAGTTTACCTCAGTAGGATTTGAACCTACGACCTGTACTTTGCTAGAGTAGCGCGCTACCAACCGCGCTATCGAAGTACAAGCCCCAATCGATGTAAATTTTATCTTTGTGTATGTAGAACTGATGTAAATTCTAAATGTAATGAGATAACAATCAAATTACTTATATTAATGGAATGCGAGCCTGCAATATAGCACATACCAAAGCAACTTGACTAAAATTTTAAAATTAAAATAAAGTATTATAACATTATTAAATCACTTTATGTATAATTGTAGAAACAAACCACCAAAACTATTTGTTGCGGATCAGCTGATGTAAAAGTATGGTCATAGAGTACTTCGACTTCCTCCCTATCATTGCATGTTTAACCCGATTGAACATATATGGGGAATCACAAAATCATATTATAATAAACACATAGATAGGGATGGAAAATCAGTTGAAAATTGCGTAAATATGTGGCAAGAAGAATTAGCACAAGTGACACCAGAAATGTGGGACAACTCGATTCAACATACTGAAGGTCTTGTTCAGCAATGGTGGGATCGTCAAATAAGGTTCGGTCATGGTGATAATGCACCTATATATATATATATATATATATATATATATATATATATATATATATATATATATATATATATATATATATATATATATATATATATATATATATATATATATATATATATATATATATATATATTTTAAGATATTAGTGATTAAGTAATTGAACATCGTGTGAATTATTTCTTTTCATCGGCAGGTCATTCTAAAGTTATTTAAGGAATTTACTATGAATCTTACCCAACTTGTTTCAGTGCAACTTGTTTTAGTTAGTTTACAGTGTGTTAAAATGATACCTATTTGTAGGAAATGTTAAATTTACTTTTTTTATAAAATGTCTCGTAAATAATTAACAAAGAAATAAATAATTGCACTATTTTATTTTTACATATTTATGTAAAACGGTCATTCTCGGACCAAATCAAGTAGTGTGACCACTACCTATTTGTAGTTGTTATAAGTCGGAAATGTTAAATTTACTTTTTCTATAAAATGGACTTGTCTCGTAAATAATTAACAAAGAAATAAATAATTGCTCTATTTTATTTTTACATATTTATGTAAAATGGTCATTCTCGGACCAAATCAAGTAGTGTGACCACCGGTGGTCACGTAACAACCAAAATCGATCATGCCCACCGGTAGTCCCTGCAAACTCTTTGAAAATTAAGATGTCCATTAGTGCGTGGGCAGGCTTAACATATTACAAACACACACAAATACTTTCCACTGATACGTTTAATCCCTTTGTTGTAACTGTACTGTCATTCACATAACGATAATTTCAGTTTAAACAAACAATTAAGAAACTTTTAACTATTCAAGCTTTTTATTCCTTGGATGCATTTTGTAAGCACAATTTTAAGTAAGCTAAAATTAATTTAGGAGTCACTATTTTATATTTTATTCTGCAATTTTGACATGTGTAAATGGATTAATCCCATAATCACACAAATAAACTAAGAAAGCAATTACGCTTATCCTAAAGGAACTGTAAAGAACCATAACCTAAAATAACATAATCCATATGACAACACTGTTGACATTTTATCATACTGGTGACGTACAACGCTTTTTGATTTGCCCAAACTTTACTTAATTGCCATAACGGATAGCGTGATTTGAGCCTTGCAGTTGGTAAGTTGAGCAAATCAATGTTAATATTGAATATCTCTGGATTGAACTGATATTTATCCCACTCTCTTTTAGCAGTTATTTGTCGTCTTAAATCCGGAGGAACAATATTTGACGAACGGGCAACCATGGTAATGGTGTTGATCTAATAGTGCCTGTTATTATCCTCAGTGTTGTGTTAAGCTGTGTATCTATTTTGTTAACATTGCAGCTGTTTAACCATCAGGACTACAATATTCAGCTGTTGAATACACCAATGAAAGTCCTGCAGTTCGTAATGTTCGTGCACTAGCAACCCAATCAGTACCTGCCAATTTGTTCATATTATTCCTCGTTTTCAATTTTTGTTTAACTTTTCAATGTGACTTTTGTACGTTAACGGCGAATCCAAAGTTACTCTTAGATAAATAGGATTAAAGTTATGCTTTAATATAGTCTCATTAAACATAACGTTAAGTTTCCAATCCTTTTCCTTATTATTTAGATGGAAACAACTAACTTCTGTTTTTATAGGACTAGGATTTAAGCGCCACTTCTAAAAATATTCATTTAATTTTTCTCAAATCTAACGCTAGATTACACTCAATGCTGCTATAATTTTCACATTGAAAAGTCAGTGCAATATCATCAGGATAAATAAATTTTCTTGATCGTGTTAACGGCAAACCACACATGTATAAGTTAAACAAAATTGGTGTCAAGAGGTAATCCATTATTTAAAGTATCAAATTGACTACTATGTTCACCAATAGACTAAATTTTCTGTTACATAGCATGTTATCAATTAGTTTAATTAATCTATGACATGGTATAGCATTATATAATTTATATGGTAAACCATCCTTCCAGACAGTGTCATAAGCAGCAGTTAAATCAACAAAAACTGCACCTATTTTGAGCTCTCTCTCAAATCCAGCTTCAATGTTTGTTGTTAAAGCTAGAACTTGATCGCAGCAGGGTCTATTTTTTCTAAACGTTGCTTGTTCTTTAGGAAGAATTTTTTCAATTAATGGGATTCTTTGGTAAATAAGTCTTTCCAGTAACTTATAACACACACTTAATATTGGTCTATAACTTGATTTATTTCATTAGCCGATTTTCCAGGCTTTAATATTGCAATTACTTTTACTTTTTTAAATTCTTCAGGCAATTGTCCTGAGACCAATATATTATTGTAAAATGCAATTCAGCCAATTGTCAATGTAGAAAGGTCCAAGTATAGTTTTATAAATGCATTAGCCGTATGTTCCATCAAAACTCTGCAGCTTTGTTTTACAATAAACTAACTAATGTTGCATCAAAACCTGAGCTTCTATTGTTAAAAAGCCATCATTTTATTTTATTCTTTTACTAATCTTTCTATTGCTAAATTATCCAGCTGTTGTCACTTGTTGATTTTGAAGATATCCTTTGTACTAAAGATTCCTTGCTTTGACCTAGAGGAATGTATTCACTGTTGGTAGCATCTTGAATTGATTCTTCGCTGCATCCTTTGATATACACCCACAAATCTAAGTAGTTGTTAACAGTGAGGTACCCAACAAAGATGTACTATCAACTGTGTTTTCTATAGCTTGGAATTTGCTTAATTCCAGCATGGTTTGTTTTACAAGCTAAAATTTATCTTAAGACCAGATTCAAGTAATGGGTGTAGAGTATGTGGAAAGTCAGTTAGTACTGCGCAAGAAATTACTGTAATGGCATTAAGTATTCTCTAGATACAAGTCACACATCTGGATTGTATTCTTTTTCCATCTACACAAAAAATTATGTCATGCTTTGCATCAAATACCAAATGTAGGTAATTCATTTCTAACCAAGATGCAACGTTTGCCATTACTAGTGATTATCTGGAATCAAAAGTTATGTGACAGTTAAACACCGACAATTGTTGGATTGAAAGATTTCACTAAAATTCATTGGGCACATTTCATCTAGGAGGTTTGAGTTCTATAAATATTTAGAAATAATATATATATATATATATATATATATACAAATTATAATATCATATATATAATCAAGATCCAAGTGACTATACCATAGACTGGACTGGACTTGCGTAATTCCAAAACTTATAACCTACGCATTAAAGTCAACCAGCATATCTAGTTAATGTGGAAAGATCTTAAATAAAAGTACATGCATTGTATCTCAAGTTGCCATGCGTGATAAACTTCAAATTTACTTTAGATATTCATCAACAGTATCAATGAGTATATATAGGATATATATATATACATGTACAACAAAAATCAATTATGTGGTCGAAGTGGACACTGCAGGGACTCGGATCCGACGATCACGAGTGAGACCATATGCATCCAAGATGCATGATGGGCTATGAAAGAGGATAGCCGCATCATTTAATACGGCGAATAATTTAAAATGGATTAAAATAATTCGCGCCAAATATGCTCAAGTGACCATAAATAAGCGTAGGAATAGGAAACTACACATAAATAACATAGAGTATAACAATCCAAACGCTTAAAGGAGAACCGAAGTCTCCGAACAGTAGAACTGGAAAACTATCTTTGTGGGCGGAGCGAGTAACGCAGGAAACAACATCAAAACAGACCGATTAACAATACAAACACATTATGCAAGTTAAGCCTAAGTAGAAAACGGAAATGGGACTAGAAAGATAATATCAACAGCAGGAAGCAAATACGTAAATTAGCGCAATGGGCGAAAAGATAGGAAATAACGTGGTAGAGAGAATGAACGCTAACCAAATAAGACCAACAATGACGCATGAATAATAAAGGAAAAACGAGAGAGGAAACCAATAGTTAGAAGTAAGATGGAACAAAGGAAACAAGAACTCAGAGCTGAAAAGGAAGTCACAGGAAAGAGAACCTAGATTTTGGAATCGAGAGTGGCAACTGCAAAGTACGGAAAACTAAAAAAACCTAGAAAACAAGAAGACTATTGAGTAAAATACTAGAAGGGAAATGTAGGTTAAATAAGTAGAGCCCAAAACGGAACGGGAGACGTATGAAAACTAAGGAAGTAAAGGAACAGACCAGAGAAGATAAATAAGAATAAATATACCGCAATGGCGGGCAGAAAAAGATCAAGGAACATAAAGACGGTTAGATAATAAACGGGAAGCTGAATTAAACCTGGAAGTAAAAGAATGGGACGAGAATAAATGAGGATCAAGGCGCAGCAAATAAGGAAGGAAAGAAACAAGAGGGAAATCCACAGATGAGGAGAACGAAATTGTAGCCCATGAAAACGCCAACAAAGGAGATACCAAAAAAGAACAAACGTTGGACGCAAAGCTTACTAGCACCACATATTGAAGGAAGAGGAATGACAGAAACGGGAAACAAGAATAGAGAAAGCCTAAAATACACAGAACGAGAGACGCGATGGAAAAGAGGAGTACCAACCGCAAAGGCGGGAGTTAAAAAAACAGCCAAAAAACTAAGAAGTGAACAGGATAAAGGAACTGATAAAGATGACGAAAATAGCAATGAGAAAGGAAAAGTGTAAAGGAAATAATCAAAAAAAGTACATGGAACGTTAGGACGCTATTAACAATGGGGAAGATAGAAGAAGTGAGCCATGAATTAAAAAAGTTCAAGATAGAGATGCGGCACTGCAAGAAATAAGATGGGGAGACAAAAGAAGGATTGATAAAAAGACTACACAATGATATATACTCCGGTGCCGAAAAGCAAGGATTAATACGGTATCGGATTTATGAGATTCGGAGAAATGAGGACGAGGATCACGGAAACTAAATTAATAGACAAAAGAATGGCATGCATGAAAATTGGAAGCAAAGCTGAACATGATGTCAATTATGAATGTATATACACCAGGAAAAAGAAGAAAAAACAACTTTTATGAGAAACTATTGCCTGGTTCTCCAGAAACGTCTAATGTGCCATTAACCGTGAATCACCCTGTATATATAGATTGCGTTTTTTTACATTTTCAGCCATAAAAACCGTTAGCATGAACCTATTTTCAAAATTTTAAGTGTGTAGAATTGGGAATCCCTAAAGCTTTCATTCGATGTGTAACAACTGTAGTCTTTGCATCTAAAAATAAAATGTTGCATGCTGCTGCCGATAGATGGCGTAAGGTAGAAACAAAAAATATGTACATAAAGTGTGTTTTTAAAAATAAAGTGTGACCTGTCCAAGGATTTTTTAAAAATAAACTTTGTTTCAATTTAAATGGATTTGTTCGTTACTTTTGGCTCACAGTGATAACCATGAAGGTATTCCAAAGATGCCTTTTCTTTATTTTGTTTTGTTTATCGACGCATTCATTTCGTATATGTTATTTTAAATCTAATTTTAAGAGTTAAGAAAGATAACGTAGCTGGAAAACGCACGATTTCAAAATAATTTAACGATAACATAATTTTATAATTTAGTTCTTGAAAGTTGTGTTATGATATAAGTACATATGAAACAGTGAATAAATAAGGATGGTGAACATATGTAGTGCATTTGAGGAAATTGACATACAGTATTGAATAAGCAAATGTAGTAGAAAGAGTAAACCTATAATCGTGAAATCATTTGATTAATCCTACATAACGTCCATATGTTTGTTTATCCATTGACTGCTTCCTCATTTCCTACATTTACTTCTTTTAATCGTCATTTGTTACACACTTTAAATCAGTTCTAATTTTTACAAAATAAATCACAATAAATAAGTAATTGTATTTTGGAATTCTGCAGCTTTAAATGCTGTCATCTCGAGGTATATTTTCTAATCAGAATTTATTATAACAAAATCATTTTGACTCATGTTTTTCATACTACATGATGTGATGACTTAGCGGTAAACACTCATGGCGAGGATAATATATTACTATTTATAGAAATTAAAAGCACACAATATCCCTAACAACATCAATATAGCCAACTATCTACACGATACTAAAATTTGTATCAGCACAACTCTCATAAACTTGCCGGAAATACTAAATGTTTTGTTTGAAAGTTTTAGAAACTAAAATAAAATATAACGTTGTATGCATCAGGGGCATGACAGTCGATTATGGCTCTTGGGAAATTAAAAGCCTCCTCCTTCGTCGAGCTTTAAACATAATCTCCTAATTATGCCCTTAATACATAAATAACTATTAAGCTACTAATAAATTATTGGTTTTACTCTTCCAAATGCTTATAACTACAAATAAACAGCAAAACAAAACTAATTTTACTTACGGACTGTTACCCAATTTACTATTATTTCCATTTTCTAAATCACTCATATCTCCTAATTCTGATGAAGAACTTTGATCACTCCTTTTTCTTCCATAATATCTTTGAACTGTAGGTTTTGGTGGTGATTCTCTTTTAATAGATACGCTTCTACTTCTATTAACTCTTCTAGGAATTGAGCTAGATTTTTTACTTGAGACAGAACTTGAAGAAGTACTTCGTGTACGGTTTATATATTTACTTCGAGAATTGCTTCTATGTCTTGTTCGACTACGTGATCTAGACCTACTGCTACTACTTGATGAAGATCGTCTAGATTTATATCTTCTACCACGATCTCTTGATCGTGAATGAGACCTTCGCCGATACCTAAATATTAAAATATATTTATTTTTAGAAAAATGTAAAGTAAAATGTTAGGAATGACAACAGCAAGCTTACAAAATTCTTGATACAAATATACGACATACAGAAAATTACCTGTCTCTAGATCTGCTGCGTTTTCTAGGCCTGCTAGTACGTCTGTGACGAGAATTTCTAGATTCAATACTTCTTGATCTTCGTTTCCTTCGATAGTTTCTGTCTCGCTCATTACTTAAACTTCTTCGTCGTTTATCTACAGAAAATGATCTCTCTCGACTATCATGCCACTTATTTTTCTTTCCATATTTTACCTTATCAGCGTAACTTTGTTTGCTAGTCGTAGGAATATCATCATCATCTAATAACAAAAATAATTCTAATAAAACACGAAGGTATAAAATTGAACAGAATTAGAAGTAAAATTTAACAAAATGTAAAATCTTTTATAAATGTAAAGTATACATTTAAAAATTTTAGTTTAGCAACAATAATTTCACGTTCTACAATCTGCCTATTCATTTGAAATTATTTTCATTAGATTCTGCTAGCGAGAATTTCATGCATTCCCACTCCGATACATTCTCCTATACTTTCACTAACAGATAATAAAATTACAGTTTAATAACAGTAAATCTATATGCTATTGTGTACTAAAATTCTAGCAAATCAACTTAAAATACCATACAGTTTAAAACTATTGTACAGGGTGATCGATTAAACTGGAGAAATGAGTTTTTCTGAGAAATGGCTGAGAAAAATAAATTATTTAAAAAAGCATTATATTTTTACTTAAGTTTTACCAGAAAGGCAGGGTAGAAATACAAAAATTATCTTCACGACGCTAGGCATCGCGATGCTTTAAAAAATTTTCTTTCAGCAACATAAATTTTGTATTATGTCACTGCAAAGCTCTAATTTTGAATTTTTCTTAACAGGATTCTGCATCGTAGCTCCCGTCTTCTACTACATCTAAATGAGCCATACTAGAAAAATATTAAAATGGAGGAATTAAGTGCTTGCTAGACAGCACATTTTAAAAATATATTCACAAATACAGTCCATGACAACACAGCACAACACAAACTTATACATTTTCTAATAGAACATCTTATATATTATTCCCGCATCTTATACAGAGTGTTTTCAAAGATGTGACAATTTCTTTATCTGAATGGACATGTGTTGATCACTCTGTATATTTCAAGAATAAAACAAAATTAATTGTTATTTGTAGTAGGATATTTTATGTATATGGTGTATTTTATTTTTATACAGATGGCTACACGAAATATCGGAAGTCGTATACAGTATGGTCCAAAAAGAGAATCGTAGATTTTCTCGAAATTTTCAAATGGAACACCCTATATTTTTCATCGGCATGGGATAGCTTATTTGCTACTCTATCAATTTTATTAAGCATTCCCCATACCCAAACCCATTCGTTTTTACGTTAAATTCGTCTCTATCCGAAATTACCCGTTATTAATCAAAACTAGGCGTAAAAGTGATATCTTTTAAAGGGAACACCAGTGTATTTTATTCCTATTGGGCGCGGAATGAAGTACGCAACACCTTTTATATTTCTAATTTTCAGAGCTTCAGAGATATTCATCAAAAGCTGTTATTAGACATAGCAAACTTATGAAGCTTTATTTGAAAATTAATGTGACATCGATAACGTACGTATAAATAAAGTTTTTGATATCCATTTAGCATTTCAAAATTGACATCTATGTTCGATATGTCTTCCGTTTTCTTGAAGGCGGTCTTGAAAATACTTTGCTACTCTTCTTAACATGTCCGGCGTAATACTCTCCAACGCATTCCTTATTCTTTATTGCATATTTTCTTGTGTAGTTGCGGGCTCTTGGTAAATGATTTCCTTAGCATATCCCTACAAAAAGAAATCCAATTTAGTTAAATCGGGGGTTCGGAGTGGTCAGTTACACGGCCCTCCTCTGCAAATTCAACGATTTGGAAAGAATGCATTAAGATGGTCCCTGGCGTGAAGAGAATAATGAGCGGGGCCTCCATTGTGTTGCAGCCACACTTCATTCCTCACAGTTATTGGCATATTTAAACATAGATTTTGCAAAAAATCAAGATACATAGCTCCATTTAAATGCGCGTTAAAAAAATAAAGTCCAATCAGATGTTCACCAATAATTCCGCCCCAAACATTTATTGACTGTGTAGATACCCAACCTGTCCGAAAATCCTCGCATTCTGAATTGAATAGTAGTGGAAGTTATGGCGATCCACAAATGCGTTTTTGGGGAATGTGCCGTCATCCGAGAACAAAACCTTATCAAAAAGGTTGTAAGTTACATCAATTTGATGAAACTGGAATATGATACGCATGAAAACGGTTATCCTTCAAAATTCTTTGAACGCTTCGTTCACTAACACCTGCAGCAAAACTAATTGCTTTTTGACTAACTGAAGGATTTACGGTAACAGGTAACATAACAGACAATTCACTTTCTTCACTTCGAACGGGTTTACTTTTGACTGGTTTTTTATAGCCTACATGTCCCGTTTGTATAAATATTTGTAATAAATTTTCGCTTGTCTGGATAACATCGTTCGGGATAATACTCTGCATAAACTCGACTTGCCAGAAACGAATTTCTTTGGCATACCCCTAGTATAAAAATCATATCTACGAGCTCATCTTTCTGGTACTCCATCACAAGAAGCACTTTTATAAGCAAAAACCACTTAAATGAATAATTACCGCTTAAAAAATAGTTAACGCAAATAAATAATAATATTTAACAACACCTAACTAACAATGTCAAAAAACTTATAGTTAATACGTAAATTGAAACGTTAATGTTTATTTCTTTGGCAATTACAACGCATTTTTGTCGTTTTGAACTATACTGTATACGACTTCCGACTTCCGATATTTCGTGTAGCCATCTGTATAAAAATAAAATACACCCTATACATAAAATATCCTACTACAAATAATAATTAATTTTGTTTTATTCTTGAAATATACAGTGATCAACACATGTCCATTCAGATAAAGAAATTGTCATATCTTTGAAACCACTCGGTATAAGATGCGGAAATAATATATGAGATGTTCCATTTGTTGAGATAATATACGAAGCGAGGAGAATTCAAATCTGGAATAATATATAAGTTCCATTGAAAAATGTATAAGTTTGTGTTGTCATGGACTTATGGGCCACCCTGTATTTCTGAAAATATTTTTAAAATGTGCTGTCTAGCAAGCATTTTATTGCTCCATTATAATTTAATTAATTTAATATATAGGATACTCCATTAAAAAATATATAGGATGTTCCAGTCAAAAATATATGTTGTCTTAGACCCTGCACTTGTGAAAATATTTTTAAAATGTGCGGTCTAGCAAGCATTTTATTGCTCCATTTAAATATTAGTTTCTAATATATTGTATCACAGCAAGAAAATCTCCGATTAATACCTCTTATAATTAACAAAAAAAAATGGCACGTCTTAATTTTAACTTTTGGTACGTCTGATATCGAAGTAAAAGCTTTACCAATTAAATAATGTTTAGTTATCACAGAATTGCAATGATTTCGCATGGGATGTTTGAAGCAGATACAGGGATTACGCTCATTTCAAGAGTAGCTGAAAAAAAAACTGACCACAATTTCAAATCAATTTTAGTGACAAATCTAACGGTCTTCTCGATATCTCTCACCATTTTCAATATTCTTTCTAGATCTAAAAAACTTTCTTAGAGCACTATTTTGCGTAGATTAAGAATCTGAAAACTACTTTTCTTACTCTTACAGATTTTCCGCTACGATCAAAACTTTTAAATGGAAACCACAGTTGGCTGTGGCATAAAAAAATTACATATTTTTAAACGTTTGAAACATATAACCTAAGCATATGTATTTTTAATAGGGGCCGTAAAATTGCGATTTGTATTGAACATTTTTGAATGTTGGCAGTTTACTTTTAGTTAATATATCTATATGTAAAGCAGGCGTTGAAATATTTACAATCTCCAAGGGTTTTATAATACAAAAAATGGAATATATCGAAACAAAAAGATAATGCAACTTTCCAGTATTTGTCGATAAAGGAACATAAAAATCTAATATTTATAGCGAGTTGTGTTATTTAAACATTACATAACTATGACAACCATAGGTGGCTGTGGCATAAAGAAATTACATATTTTTTTAAGCTTTTCCAAAAATTTAACACATTTTTAGATTATTAGAGTATGTATGCGGCCGTTTTATAAATAAGCAAAGGGAGCTTTGGAAAAATACAACATAAAACAATGTCACATGTGAGTTTGACAGTTAATTACTTCCACATCCAACGGATGTGAAGGACTGTATCGCTAAAAAATTTTTCAAAAATTTTTATTTACTCAATCGCTTTAAAATATTCGAAAACGCCAAAAAAATTTTGAGCAAAAAATCTTGTCTGTGTGTTTGCCTATGTACTCCATAACTTTCAAGGACTTAATATATCAACTTGAAATTTGACATCTATATGTGTGCATTTGGGATTGCTAAAGGGTCGTATTTCTACGAAAAGATACGGCTCTTTTAAACCCATACCAGATGTGTTAAACTCGTAGAATTGTAAAGTATACTTAAAGGGCAAATACCAATACCACCCTTTTGTCTTGAACCCAAACAGGTAAACATTTTTGCAATAATAATGAATTATAGAGAACCGATAAAATAACTTATTTTATCCCACGCCAGCGGGAGTATGTAACAGTCATTAATACATATCTCTAATTGTAGGAAAATAGACCAGATGTAAGTCATAAAAATGCACAGCTTTGTATTTAATAAACCCCTTTCTATAACAAACCCAGGCGTAAGCATTGTCATAAGAATCATTTTATTAGATTAAATGATTAAAATAAATAACTGCATCGAATCCGTAATCCAAAGTTTAAACCAAAAGCATATGAATAGATAAAATAAACAAATAACTAGTTTTAATTTGTAAATCGGAATTCTAAATTATGTACTTTTTCTTTTCTCAAATTTAACTTAAATACAAAGTATTTGAAATGTAATCTAACTTTTACCATTGTTACTGTGTTTAATTTTTAGTGTAATTAACTGACCCTAAAAGTAGGTAATTAAAGTCGGAGGGCTAACGTGGTCATTGTCGTTATTTACTATTGCCCTTCAGTTGGATAAAAATGAAGTTAGAACAGAAATAGAAAAGCTAAGTTTCGCGACAATAATGATTCTGTATTGGGATGGTAACATTGGTATTTTCGGCTGACCAATACCTGTTATTATGTCCACAATTTGTTACCTTAGCTTCGTCAGTCCACATTACCTTTAAGTGGAAATTTGGGTCTGCCTCGCAGTTTTCAACACACCAATAGCAAAATTGAATGCGTCTTGCCCCATCACCTGGATGGTCATGAATTTTCTTAAAGTATGGTTTATACTTACGCCCACTGCAGTTTTAACCTCTTCAAGAGAACATTTAGGATTGGCGGTAATATAGCCAATACATTAATTTCACGTTCCGGTTTATTATAATATTTTGCTCTTGGCTTCACAAAAGAGCTAACATTTTTTAAGTTTGATTCTAACTTTGGGAACATGTTTTTATTTGGCTGGCGTCTCTCTGATATCTGTTTAAATATAACTCTTCCACATGTCTACAGTTTCTATCACATTCGATGAAACATCTGAGCATGTCATATTTCTTTTCATTTGTAAACATTTGTACGAGTATTCACAACACTAAACAATATCAACTATGTCTACTTATAATAAAAAACCGCTGAAACTTGTATCCATACTTCTTCAAAAAATCTGTTTTTTTTTTTGTAAATAACTCGAAAACGATTAACTTGACATAAAAATTACAAGAATGCTTTTCGATCAGAAATTTGATTTTCTATCTAATACCAATACGATTTAAAAAAATCGTGTGGACGGGTTCCAAAATCGAGGTTTTTTGGAAATTGAAAACATTGCAAAACAGTTTTTGTAAGAAATTTCATTTGCGATCTAATAGTATTTTCACTTCTTGAATATTTCAAGTAGTTCCGGAGATATTTAGGAAAAACTGGTTTTTTTAAAGTGACGGGTTTTCGCTAATATCTTGTAAACCGTTTGTTGTACAGAAAAATTATAGCAACAAAAAATACTCAAAATTGTATTACTAATCACATATTAAAAGGAAAAACATAAAAATAAATAAAAATTTGACATCTATATGTGTGCCAAATTTCAAGTTGATATATTAAGTCCTTCGAAAGTTATGGAGTACATAGGCAAACACACAGACAAGATTTTTTTTGCTCAAAATTTTTTTTGGCGTTTTCGAATATTTTAAAGCGATTGAGTAAATAAAAATTTTTGAAAAATTTTTTAGCGATACAGTCATTCACATGCGTTGGATGTGGAAGTAATTAACTGTCAAACTCACATGTGACATTGTTTTATGTTGTATTTTTCCAAAGCTCCCTTTGCTTATTTATAAAACGGCCGCATACATACTCTAATAATCTAAAAATGTGTTAAATTTTTGGAAAAGCTTAAAAAAATATGTAATTTCTTTATGCCACAGCCACCTATGGTTGTCATAGTTATGTAATGTTTAAATAACACAACTCGCTATAAATATTAGATTTTATGTTCCTTTATCGACAAATACTGGAAAGTTGCATTATCTTTTGTTTCGATATATTCCATTTTTGTATTATAAAACCCTTGAGATTGTAAATATTTCAACGCCTGCTTTACATATAGATATATTAACTAAAAGTAAACTGCCAACATTCAAAAATGTTCAATACAAATCGCAATTGTACGGCCCCTATTAAAAATACATATGCTTAGGTTATATGTTTCAAACGTTTAAAAATATGTAATTTTTTTATGCCACAGCCAACTGTGGTTTCCATTTAAAAAAAATCGAAGTTTTGATCGTAGCGGAAAATCTGTAAGAGTAAGGAAAGTAGTTTTCAGATTCTTAATCTACGGAAAATAGTGCTCTAAGATAGTTTTTTAGATCTAGAAAGACTATTGAAAATGGTGAGAGATATCGAAAAGACCGTTAGATTTGTCACTAAAATTGACTTGAGATTGTGGTCAGTTTTTTTTTCAGCTACTCTTGAATTGAGCGTAATCCCTGTATCTGCTTCAAACATCCCATGCGAAATCATTGCAATTCTGTGATGACTAAACATTATTTAATTGGTAAAGCGTTTACTTCGAGATCAGACGTACCAAAAGTTAAAATTAAGACGTGCCATTTTTTTTTGTTAATTATAAGAGGTATTAATTGGAGATTTTCTTGTTGTGATACAATATATTAGAAAATAATATATAAATGGAGCAATAAAATGCTTGCTAGACCGTACATTTTAAAAATATTTTCACAAGTGCAGGGTCTAAGACAACACAAACATATATTTTTGACTGGAACATCCTATATATTTTTTAATGGAGTATCCTATATATTAAATTAATTAAATTATAATGGAGCAATAAAATGCTTGCTAGACAGCACATTTTAAAAATATTTTCAGAAATACAGGGTGGCTCATAAGTCCATGACAACACAAACTTATACATTGTTTAATGGAACTTCCTATATATTATTCCAGATTTGAATTCTCCTCGTTTCGTATATTATCTCAACAAATGGAACATCTTATATATTATTTCCGCATCTTATACCGAGTGCTTTCAAAGATATGACAATTTCTTTATCTGAATGGACATGTGTTGTTCATTCTGTATATTTCAAGAATAAAACAAAATTAATTATTATTTGTAGTAGGATATTTTATGTATAGGGTGTATTTTATTTTTATACAGATGGCTACAAGAAATATCGTATACAGTATAGTTCAAAACGAGAAAAATGCGTGGTAATTTACGTATTAACTATAAGTTTTTTTACATTGTTAGTTACGTATTGTTAAATATTATTATTTATGTGCGTTACAACTATTTTTTAAGCGGTAATTATTCATTTAAGTGGTTTTTGCTTATAAAAGTGCTTCTTGTGATGGAGTACCAGAAAGATGAGCTCGTAGATATGATTTTTATACTAGGGGTATGCCAAAGAAATTCGTTTCTGGCAAGTCGAGTTTATGCAGAGTATTATCCCGAACGATGTTATCCAGACAAGCGAAAATTTATTACAAATATTTATACAAACGGGACATGTAGGCTATAAAAAACCAGTCAAAAGTAAACCCGTTCGAAGTGAAGAAAGTGAATTGTCTGTTATGTTAACTGTTACCGTAAATCCTTCAGTTAGTCAAAAAGCAATTAGTTTTGCTGTAGGTGTTAGTGAACGAAGCGTTCAAAGAATTTTGAAGGATAACCGTTTTTTCATTCGTATCATATTTCAGTTTCATCAAATTGATGTAATTTAGAACCTTTATGATAAGGTTTTGTTCTCGGGTGACGGCACATTCCCCAAAAACGCATTTGTGGATCGCCATAACTTCCACTACTATTCAATTCAGAATGCGAGGATTTTCAGACAGGTTGGGTATATACACAGTCAATAAATGTTTGGGGCGGAATTATTGGTGAACATCTGATTGGACTTTATTTTTTTAACGTGCATTTAAATGGAGCTATGTATCTTGATTTTTTGCAAAATCTATGTTCAAATATGCCAATAACTGTGAGGAATGAAGTGTGGCTGCAACACAATGGAGGCCCCGCTCATTATTCTCTTCACGCCAGGGACCATCTTAATGCATTATTTCCAAATCGTTGAATTTGCAGAGGAGGGCCGTGTAACTGACCACTCCGAACCCCCGATTTAACTAAATTGGATTTCTTTTTGTAGGGATATGCTAAGGAAATCATTTACCAAGAGCCCGCAACTACACAAGAAAATATGCAATAAAGAATAAGGAATACGTTGGAGAGTATTACGCCGGACATGTTAAGAAGAGTAGCAAAGTATTTTCAAGACCGCCTTCAAGAAAACGGAAGACATATCGAACATAGATGTCAATTTTGAAATGCTAAATGGATATCAAAAACTTTATTTATACGTACGTTATCGATGTCACATTAATTTTCAAATAAAGCTTCATAAGTTTGCTATGTCTAATAACAGCTTTTGATGAATATCTCTGAAGCTCTGAAAATTAGAAATATAAAAGGTGTTGCGTACTTCATTCCGCGCCCAATAGGAATAAAATACACTGGTGTTCCCTTTAAAAGATATCACTTTTACGCCTAGTTTTGATTAATAACGGGTAATTTCGGATAGAGACGAATTTAACGTAAAAACGAATGGGTTTGGGTATGGGGAATGCTTAATAAAATTGATAGAGTAGCAAATAAGCTATCCCATGCCGATGAAAAATATAGGGTGTTCCATTTGAAAATTTCGAGAAAATCTACGATTCTCTTTTTGGACCATACTGTATACGACTTCCGATATTTTGTGTAGCCATCTGTATAAAAATAAAATACACCATATACATAAAATATCCTACTACAAATAACAATTAATTTTGATTAATTTTTAGATTATTAGAGTATGTATGCGGCCGTTTTATAAATAAGCAAAGGGAGCTTTGGAAAAATACAACATAAAACAATGTCACATGTGAGTTTGACAGTTAATTACTTCCACATCCAACGGATGTGAAGGACTGTATCGCTAAAAAATTTTTCAAAAATTTTTATTTACTCAATCGCTTTAAAATATTCGAAAACGCCAAAAAAAATTTTGAGCAAAAAAAATCTTGTCTGTGTGTTTGCCTATGTACTCCATAACTTTCGAAGGACTTAATATATCAACTTGAAATTTGGCACACATATAGATGTCAAATTTTTATTTATTTTTATGTTTTTCCTTTTAATATGTGATTAGTAATACAATTTTGAGTATTTTTTGTTGCTATAATTTTTCTGTACAACAAACGGTTTACAAGATATTAGCGAAAACCCGTCACTTTAAAAACCAGTTTTTCCTAAATATCTCCGGAACTACTTGAAATATTCAAGAAGTGAAAATACTATTAGATCGGAAATGAAATTTCTTACAAAAAGTGTTTTTTGCAATTTTTTCAATTTCCAAAAAAAAACCGATTTTGGAACCCGTCCATACGATTTTTTTAAATCGTATGGGTATTAGATAGAAAATCAAATTTCTGATCGAAAAGCATTCTTGTAATTTTTATGTAAAGTTAATCGTTTTCGAGTTATTTACAAAAAAACAGATTTTTTGAGGAAGTATGGATACAAGTTCCAGCGGTTTTTTATTATAAGTAGACACAGTTGATATTGTTTAGTGTTGTAAATACTCGTAAAATGTTTACAAATGAAGAGAAATATGACATGCTCAGATGTTTCATCGAATGTGATAGAAACTGTAGACATGTGGAAGAGTTATATTTAAACAGATATCAGAGAGACGCCAGCCAAATAAAAACATGTTCCCAAAGTTAGAATCAAACTTAAAAAATGTTAGCTCTTTTGTGAAGCCAAGAGCAAAATATTATAATAAACCGGAACGTGAAATTAATGTATTGGCTATATTACCGCCAATCCTAAATGTTCTCTTGAAGAGGTTAAAACTGCAGTGGGCGTAAGTATAAACCATACTTTAAGAAAATTCATGACCATCCAGGTGATGGGGCAAGACGCATTCAATTTTGCTATTGGTGTATTGAAAACTGCGAGGCAGACCAAAATTTCCACTTAAAGGTAATGTGGACTGACGAAGCTAAGGTAACAAATTGTGGACATAATAACAGGTATTGGTCAGCCGAAAATACCAATGTTACCATCCCAATACAGAATCATTATTGTCGCGAAACTTAGCTTTTCTATTTCTGTTCTAACTTCATTTTTATCCAACTGAAGGGCAATAGTAAATAACGACAATGACCACGTTAGCCCTCCCGACTTTAATTACCTACTTTTAGGGTCAGTTAATTACACTAAAAATTAAACACAGTAACAATGGTAAAAGTTAGATTACATTTCAAATACTTTGTATTTAAGTTAAATTTAAGAAAAGAAAAAGTATATAATTTTGAATTCCGATTTACAAGTTAAAACTAGTTATTTGTTTATTTTATCTATTCATATGCTTTTGCTTTAAACTTTGGATTACGGATTCGATGCAGTTATTTATTTTTATCATTTAATCTAATAAAATGATTCTTATGACAATGCTTACACCTGGGTTTGTTATAGAAAGGGGTTTATTAAATACAAAGCTGTGCATTTTTATGAATTACATCTGGTCTATTTTCCTACAATTAGAGATATGTATTAATGACTGTTACATACTCCCCGCTGGCGTGGGATAAAATAAGTTATTTTATCGGTTCTCTATAATTCATTATTATTGCAAAAATGTTTACCTATTTGGGTTCAAGACAAAAGGGTGGTATTGGTATTTGCCCTTTAAGTTTACTTTACAATTCTACGAGTTTAACACATCTGGTATGGGTTTAAAAGCCGTATCTTTTCATAGAAATACGACCCTTTAGCAATCCCAAATGTTGTTTACGCACCTTTTTTACACGTTACAGAAATTCTACTGGTTAGATTATTATTGTCTTTATCCATTATTAACATTCAAACCGCCGGGTATAAAAATCTGTTCAAAAACTCACCCCTACCGTACAGTAACTTTATTGATTTAGAAATTGACATTTTAATCACTAATCGAAGTAGAGGCTGGAGCCACCTCAAACACGTCTTATCGCTTAGATGGTTACACACCCAAAATTTGTTAGGAACCTTTTGAAGCATCAGGTACGTGTTGCAAAATTCGATTAAAAACGCTTTATTTCAGTGCCAAGAACATCGGGATGAAATAATATCAAAAGGGGTATATTATTACTTATGTATGCGAGTTAAACAGTTCTATAAACAAGAAGAAGGAAACGTAAGAAAACAATCTGCAATTGAAAAAAAAATCCAGGCTACAACGTTCCTAATATCTATTAACGGACTTATTTATTTAACATTATTGTTTTTAGCATTTTATCGTTGAAACGTAAACACCGGAATATACTGGTTTTTACCGCTCTTAGGGCCTATTCTGTAACTTTAAAAATTTAAAAGCCTCTAAAATTTAAAATACAGGTATATAATTGGTTGTTGCCATGGCAATAAAATTTAGCGACAACCAAATTTTAGCATGATAGCAATAAGAATTTGCAAACAAAAATAAATTTTGCTCATTTATTATTATTATTGATGTAAAGTATTTTTGTTAACAGTCTTTTTAATTTATAATACATACAGATATGGAACAACATTATTGCTGGTCTGACTTATAATAAGCTAGAAAGAAACCCAATAAGCATTACATGAGTGTGAGAGAGACATGACTTTACCGATGTTGCCACTTGTACATATTTTCATGTAGGCACAAAATATGAACTACTAAGTCTCCTGGGTCATTTCATCTCAAATCGTCCAGGCAATTAGGGTAAGGTTTTTTTTTGCGCGAATTTTTTTTACAGCATCTCTATCATAATCGATGAGGCACGTATTTTTTATTTCGCTTTTATTTCAGTTGATTTGCCATGAGGAATTTTTGAGAAATTGATTGAAAACTCGGTTTTGCTCTATTAGCACGTATGTAAAGTTTTCCTAAAAATGCAATAACTTTGCGAAAAATTGACCGATTCTTATGTTTGTTGATGTGCTTGTAGGTAAAGAGTTTCTCTAACAGAAAAAAATTTTGAACTTGAAAAATTTTCAAAAATTTTTTTGTAATCATAATTTTAACAAAAAAATCAAACAAATTTTGAGTAAAAAACTTTGACATTGCATCATTTTTGATTTTCTTCAATTTTTTTTTTGTAATTACTACTATTATATAAACAACATTCAGTAGTAGTCCCTATTAGCCGAAATTCGTTGTTTGGGATTTATGATTTTTTTGAAGTTAAAATGCCATTTTTCCAGCATTTTTATGCTTTTTTTTTCAATTTTGATTGCTGTTATCTCGTCAAAACTGGTATAATCAATATAATTTTTATTCTTCAATAAATCAAGGTCTACTTTAGAAAAATAAAATGAAGTTTCAAAATTTTTCGAAAATTTGTCAATAATTTTAATGTACAATGTGTTAAATTTCGCTAAATAATATTAAATAATGTAATTTGACATTGTATGATTCCACAAAATTCATTGTGTATTCTGCCAGTGTTCTGCTTTGCCGATATCGGGGTAAAACCTAGACATGGGTAACAAAATGGAACGCGTCGAGTGTGCAGCGCAACGCGAAATTCAGTAATATTGAATAGATGTTTTAAAAAAGTAGGTAATATATTTTTAATAATTTGTTATATTTTATATTTATATACATCTGCGGGCAACTCAACACCTTAACACCTTTCCAATTTCCCGGTCATGCGCCAACACATTTTGAGGAAGTGAGTTAACACATCCGCCGTAGTGAACTGAGTTTGCGCAACTGCGCGGCGCAGCGTAGTGTTAGACATGTCTAATAAAACCGTCTGTTATTCTGCATTTATGTGCGTTGTGATCAAGTAACATCCGTATCGTGGTAGTATTCACTAATCTGATTAACAATAAGGTAATCCGGTTGTGCTCAAACGTGATTTAAGGTAAGTAACTTTCCGACATGAATATGAACTGTAATATGATTCTATAAAAAACACGTGCCACTAGGCATTTGGCGCAAATAAAATCACTATAAATTAACTACTTTAGACTTTGAAGCCTCAAAATGTTCAATTAAAACATTCTACTTTGCAACACCTATGGGGCAAAGTGGAAAAATGCATTGTTTTGCAAAATCACGGTTTAAAAATGATTACTAACATAGTAGCATTGAATCTCAGTGGTAAAATGATTAAATACTGATTACGTTTAACAATATAAGTTGAAAAATTGACGAGTATTAAAACTTTTCTGTTAACATTTTGATGTTACAGTTAACCGATTCCACTTTGCCCCACCTGCCACTATTTTGGTTAGCTTGTAAACAATGCAACAAATTAATTTTATAATGTAATATAGAAAGATATTTATTGACATAATTTTTCAAAACAATTTAAAACACAAAGAATCAAGAGACTTAAATATAGAATGTACTATTTAGGCTGTCAACGCAATGAATAAAGCAGGGTTTCTAAAAAAAACAACTTCATTATTAGTTTGGTCCTGAATACTGTCACTCGCTCACTTTAAAACATCTCACACGTATTTTGTAAATTTGTTATTTGAGGCAATAAAAATCAATATCTGCAGTGTTTAAAAAGTATTTAAAAACTTTTACACTTTTTGAAGTTTACAAAGTTTACCTAACATCAACATCTTCTTTTTGAAAAAGTCTGCTTTTGGTTGCTTGTTGTGCGATGTACTGTGTTTATAACTAAGGTTTTTCTCGTCTTTTTAGACTGTTTTCACAACGCTTGAAGCAGAATGGAACCATTTTCTAAAAAGAAAAAATGTCCGGATTTTAAAAGACGCCATAAAAAGGCCGTTCATGAAACTCCGAAAAGAAAATTTCAACAGCTTGATTGTTTGGCCGCTCTTTTGCAACCGTTGTTTCCCGATCATGTTCTACATTCTTGTGACGAAGTTTGCGACTACTGCTACAATTCGTTCGCATCGTTATTTATGGTATCGACGAAAAAATCGGTTTCGTTTTAAGGCTGAATCTCCGACTCCATCGAGTGGCGAATTGTTCACAATGTTATCACAAGAGAAATTTCCTCCAATATTATTGGAGTGCAATACATGTGAACAATGGACCATTGCATTCAAATCATCGTTGGATTGCAAAACTACTTCCGAAAAAATTCGTCTTCTCACGGCAACCCCATCCATGTTTTATCTAAAGAGAACATTATGTCCAAATTTCCTATGATCACAAATTACATAATTACTCAAGCAAGAATCCTTTCGTTATAAAAAGGACATTACGTGACACCGGATATACTTTCTGGTCATCCAGTTTCTGAAAGTACATTGAACGTGGCAATGGAATATTTTCTTAATGATGACTTGAATTGTTCCCGACAAAGTCCAAACAAAAAGGACGTAAAAACTATAAGTGAGAACGGAGTTTCCGTTAAAAAAGTAGAAAAGATTCATGACCCGGACCATAAAAGAAACCTACCAAATGTTCAAGGAAAGTAATCCAGACTTAAAATTCGGACTCACTAAATTTTATAGTCTCAAACCAAAATGGGTTCTTTCTTGCCGAATTCGAGAGGTTTGTTGCTACAACTTTGATTTATTAATAAAGATGGCCTTGAATTTTCAAACATTCCAAGAGATCAAGGATGACTCAGTATTCGAAGCAAGCTGTTATCAGCCATCGTTTGTGCTGACGACGATAAGTTTATTTTTGGTGAATGCAAGACATGCCTGGGAGCGTCAGGGATAAATCTTCAATTTCTCGGATGCACACAAGAAAATGACGATGATGAAATCACATTCGCGTTTTGGGCCAAGAATGATTTGATCAAGAAGGCTTTAACTTTACCAAAATTTGTCGATACCCTGGCGGAATGGACTCTCACAGGTACCGTATCCCTTTTTTTGAAAGTTTCAGGGGAAAGGGGATTTTCAAAAGTAAAAAAAGGGGAAACATGTTGAAAAAGGGAGTGTTCCCAAAAGGTAGCTAAATCGATTTGTCTAAAAAAATGTTGCAACTAAAATTCATAAAAAATTATTTTTTTCAAAAAACAAACCTTATTTGTAAAGTGATTAAACAACAATTTGTTTTTTTAGCTTTTACATATAATTTGAAGTTTCATTTTAAACTCAAATATTTTATATTACTGTTTTTAAGTTGTCTCCTTATTTCATTTTCAATCATTGATTACTTTTTCTTTTCAATATTTGTTTGTAAATCTTCAAGATTATATCTAGATTTTTTTTTCTTTGCGGCGTAATTTTTCTACACTTTGGACCAATTGATCAATCACTACAGGACTACATTTTTCTTGCTGACTTTTCCACTAAATGTTTTGCATGGACTCGGCATTTGCTAAGTCTTCTTGGTAAACTTTTTTCGCTGATTTTAACTCTTTTTCGAGTTCTTTAAGACATATCATCTCCTTATTTAATTTTTTTAAAACTTGCTTTTCTTTTTCTCGGTTTTCTGCATCTATGACTTGTTTTTTTCTTTCATTTTTTTGTTTTTCATGTTCAGAATCTAAATATTCACGGTAAGAGCGATAAGCTAATTGTCCTGCCTTAATAAGCGGATTCTGAAAATCCACGTTCAACATGGTCACTATCGTGTACTAATGAAAGAACTGCTTTTATAAACCTACAGATTTGAGGATATCTTTGATCAGAAGCAGTTTGTAGAGAGAATATTTCACTCCAGCGGGAATCAATACTTTGATCTTTTTTTAATGGTGAAAAACACACTTCAACCAACCAAAAACTGTTTTGTAGAATAAGTAATAAACAAATTTGATACGCCGGAAAAACAAAGAGGTTATAAACAAAAGTTGGCAAACGATCAGCTAACGTTTTTAGAGCGCGCAGTACTAATGTCTGTTCGCTTTTGCTGAATTCGCAGATTTTTATTAAGCGACCTAGTGAGAATTGAAATTCGATCGTGTTTATGTTGAAGTAAACATTTTTAAGGTTTAAGGTACGTCATAAATTAAGTGGCTTAAAATCTCTCTAACAACGATGTTTGGTTTATTTCAAAATATATTTACTTTTTGAGATCTGCGGAATTCAGTATGTAAAATGCATTTTTTCGTGACAGTGTCAGTAGCCTTATTTGATGAATCAAAAGAATTCGTACCGAAAAAATATACTTTTTTCTTCTTAATTAATTTAGCGATTTATTGAAAAAGGGGGAAAAGGGACAAATTTAGCAAAAAAAGGTTAAAAAAGGAATTAATTTAAAAAAGGGGGAAAAGGGGGTAAAAAGGGACTCACTACGGTGCCTGCTCTCAAAATCAGTCCGCATTTGAGGTCTAAGCAAATTCAACAGAAATCCATTAGAAAAGAAAAAGCAGCGTCAAAGTCTCTTCCAACGTTGCTGTTAATTCACATCGACTTTGCTGAAAACTGGTCCGTCATCTTACAAGATGAAATTCAGGGTCATCGTTAGAAAAACGATCAAGTTTCGATATTTACTGCAGTATGCTACTTCAATTCAACGACTTTCAGCTATGCACATGTGAGCGATGACAGGGAACACGACTCTGCCCATGCTTTATACGCTACAAACATCCTGCAGTAGAAATAACATGTGAAGTGATCATTTCTAATAGTGCAGCAAGTCACTTCAAAAATAGGTTTCAATTCCACGAGATGAAAAATCCGCCACATCAGAAGTGGATTTTTTCTGCAACAGGACATGGGAAAGAGATTCCGGGAATAAGATCAATTCATGTTTGAAGGTCCGAAATATCCGATGATAAAAATGAAGTGTGCATTGCCAGAACATGCCAGCATGACTGGCGTTTGATAAAATAAAATATAGATACAATAAAATATATGTAAAGGTAAATGTACCTATGCTATACAATATAGATTGCTGCTATTTCATCTTACCACGTTGTTTCAATTATTCATTTCACTAAATTTTTTTTTAGCGTAACACAATTTCAACCCTTTGTGATTGTTCTGTAATATGATCATACATTTACAAACATTTTTGTGCAGAAAATAATCCATAACGTTACGTTCAAGCATAGAATTACTGGAAAAATGACATTTTAACCTCACAAAATTAGAAATCCGAAACAACGAATTTCGGCTAATAAAGACTGCTAGTAAATGTTGTTTATATATAGTAGTAATTACAAAAAATTTTTGAAGAAAGTAAAAAATTATGCAATGTCAACATTTTTTACCCAAAAATTTTTTGATTTTTGTTAAAATTACTACAAAAAAAATTTTTTAATTTTTCAAGTTCAAAATTTTTTTCTGTTAAGAAAACTCTTTACCTACAAGCACACCGACAAACATAAGAATCCGTCAATTTTTCACAAATTTATTGCATTTTTAGTAAAACTTTACATATGTGCTAATACAGCAAAACCGAGTTTTCAGTCAATTTTTCCAAAATTCCTCACGACGAACCAACTGAAATTTAAGCGAAATAAAAAATACGTGTCTCATCGATTATGATAGAAATGCTGTAAAAAAAAATTCGCGCAAAAACTAGACCTTACCCTAATTGCCTGGACGATTTGAGATGAAATGACCCTGCTTCAATCTAGCTTTAACATTTCTAACGAACCAAAGCAATTAAGATGATGTTGAAAAGTCGAGTGTTCTTTGAAACTATTAAGTAAATACTTTACATTTAAACATTAAATGATAATACCTCAAACATTGAAGTTTATTGTAATTGTGAATTTATGACATGGTTCGATTACTACTCATAAGAAGAACCAAGAAGAATCTTATCAGAGCTACAAACAAGAACATCAACATTTACATTGATGGTATAACTCAAGTTTAAGGTTTAACTTTAGCATTATAATTCTTATTGAAAAACCAACTATTTTTGAAAAGAACAGAATACGCTTTTTTCAAAACTCCACTTTATAAGATTTTCGAAAATACCTCCACCTTGCGCAAGGTAGTAACCCAATCTGTGATAAAATTCAGTTTTTTCTAACATTTCTTGGATGACGCTGTTTAAAGAGTCTGTAATTTTGCCACAAAGTTGTCCAAATTGTCAGCACGTTCATGCCTGTGCCCATAAATTTGCTGGGATACGTATCCCCAAACAAAAAAGTCGCGATTCCAGGTAAGCGAGGGTATTTAATAGTACATTTTGCACTATTAATGCGGTTAGGGAACGTAGTTTCCAAAAACTGTTGAACTCTTATTGCAGTATGAGTAGGACAGTCATCTTCTTAATACCAAATGTCATCAATATTTATATTGAGACGTTGAACAGATGGAACTATCTGGTTTCTCAACAGTTCTAAATATTTGTCCGCATTCAAGTTTTCGTTGATAAAAAATGAACCAATTATGGAATTGCCTAAAATTCCTGCCCACACATTAAATTTTTGGGGGCATTGTGTCCGGCAAGGAATACTAATGTGTTTGTTTTCCCGAGAGTAACCAACAGCGACAGACGGATTGTGATGGCCATGTAAGTTAAAAGAACACTCGTTGGTAAACAAAATATTTTCAATAAATCTTTCGTTTTCATTAGCCCGATTCATCATATCTTCACAAAATTCCATACGCTTTTGATGTCTTCTGGAAAAATTTCTTGTATAGCTTCCAACTTATAGCAACGGTATTTATTCCTTTTCAAGATATTGCGAACTGTTCTTGGTTCAATATTCATTTCTTCAACAATTTTTGTACTATTGCACGGGAAATTAGTTGCTAAACTACACACTGCAATTTCTTGGAGTTTGCATTCTTCGTTTAAGCTACGACCAGGATGCTCACCATCATTACTACTGCAGTTTCTACAATTATTTAAACATCCACATCTTTCAAATTTACAAACAGTATGCATAATCGTACTTTCTGATGGAATTGGCCTGTTTTCTAAGGAAAAAGCAAACCTGTCCGTTGTTTCTTGTGTAGTGCTTCCTGAATAATACCATTTAATAATCTGTATTTTTTCTTCAGTGGAATACATGAGATTTTCAATTCTTTCCGTCCAGTAAGTCAAGCGGGTTGTTTGTCCTTGTCTAAGGCACAGACGAGATTCGCGGGACACAGGCTGAACCTATCTTATTATACACCGTGGTTAATAGTCATTAGAAAAGACGATACTAAAACACGAATAACGCAAAACCTTTTTGATCTATATAATTACACACAATTTAATAACATTCACAATGAAAATGACAAACTTTTGGATTTGGCATAAAGTAATATGAAATGTTCAGTGTGTTATGATGAACTGCCAATGGCGAGTGAAGATGATTATCGCCCAGCATTAAAAATTAATATTTACTGCAGAAATAACTTTGCTTCTAATTTTCCTATAAATAATGGGACACAGACGTATAATTTTGTTAAAGCTAATAAAAAATCTACATGATACGTTTTTTTAAACACTGATTGGTGATTGTTACAAAAATACAACAATGTAATTAATGCTTGTGAGTACTTTTAATTAACCTTTAAAACTAACTATCATAAATGGTTTACAATAGAGATAAAAAAATGTTATAAGTGAAAGCAAAATTTTTGCACCGGTATAAAAAACATAAATTTGAAACGGGCCTACTTGCATATAAACTGTTAAGAACGTTGATTAATCAGCAAATTAAGTTCCCATATAATTAATTCATGTCCACAAAACGCTATAGTGATGCAAAACAGTTTTGGAACTTTCTTAATGCTAAAATGATTTTTAACAAGATTAGTTATGAGTTATCACAAAGTGTTGTAAATCAACGACGATTAACCAAGAATAGACCCAGCATTCCTAATCATTTTATAAGGAATTGTTTTGCTCCAAAATAACATAGCTTTCTGGCAGAGGTATAGGAGTACATTTCTGAAGGGACTATGTTTATTCATAACGTCAATGAAACCAAACAATAAACAACTAAAAACAACACATATATCATCTATTTTGTTTAATTAAAAAGTTGTAGTAAAATATGGAACAGTATTTGCGCTTCAGGTTAATAAACAGACAAAATATGAATTTTTTAATTTTTACTTACTAGGAGTCTTTGCAAATAATTAATGTTGCATCTATGATTTGTTTACTTACCGATGAATTTAAGGTCATGACTTAAATAGTCCATTTTTCTACACTCTACGCACTTTCTCACCATTATAAAACTTAAGTTATACTTATAATCACTATAGACAATAAATAATAACATTGCACTTATCTAAACCTTCGAAAAAAACTGCAATAATAATTAGTAAAACAAAATGTTGTCAAGTATGGTGGCAGCCATCTTCTGGCAGTTTCCGATTATGTTGGGACATATACAATCGTAAACAAACAGGTCTATTCTTGGTTAATCGTCATTGGTTGTAAATGCATTTAAATTCAGTTCCATATACTTACCGGAATATTCTAAACACTTCCATGGTTCCTATACATATAAGAACATGCATATTATACATTAGGGTGGATTGAAAAATTTTTTTTTACGATCGTCATACTCTAGGATAGTTAATCTCCATGTAAAAATTCGGGGCGAAAAAAAAATGTCTTCCATTCGTGCATTGCCGCCAAAGATATGTTGTTATTGCAAAATTCTTGATTTTGTAACCAATTCAAATCAAAATCAAGAATTTTGCAAAAATAACGTATCTTTGAGGGCTTTGCACGAATGGAAGACATTTTTTATTTCAACCCAAATTTTTACATGATGAATAACTACCCTAGAGGCAACTTTTCCGCGGTACAGCGGTAAAAAAAAATAATTTTTTTTTCGATCCACCCTATTATACATTTATCAGAAATTTCTAAAGAAGTTATTATTTCACCAATCAGCAATCTTAAAAATAAGGTAACATCATGGGCTGACCAAACCTTCGTACTTTGTTAACTGTTTTAGCACCAGCTTTGCAAAGCCACTATGTATTAGATAATAAAACATTAAAACATGCACATTACCAGATTAATGGAAGATAGCAAATATTTGTCCCGTGTTTAAAAGTAGCAAGGCAAGGCAGATTTCTAACTATAAACCAATCTGTATATTAAACAATTTTGGAAGTTTTCAAAATAGTGCTAAATGAACTTTATCTATTTAAAAATTAAAAAATAAATTTTTTTAGACTAACATAATTTTGAATAATGATTAAGGAGAGGACTTATTCCTTGATCTGCGCATGCACTTAAAAACTTTTGGTATACACATCTAGTTTAGATTAGATAAACAAAACTACTGTAACCTAACAGAATTAGATTAGATAAAAAAAATAATTGGATTAAATAAAAAAAACTACTCTAACTTAAACAAAAAAGTTACATTGGCCGGGAATAGAACCCATGTTGGCGACCATTCCACCACTAGTCCAAACATGCTCTACCAGTTTGACATTGAAAATGCTATTTGAATATGGAAGGTGACCACTTGCATTATTAAACCAAGTGTTTTTACATGCAAGCGCTTCTTGATTTTTCAGAAAACCGATCAACAACAACGGCATTATTATTACCAAACTTCACAACTACTGCTGTTTAAATCATGTCTGAATAATTGCGTGTAATACGTTACTCACAACAATTTTAAGTCGGATTCTATCAATGTTACTTCAGGAGTTCCACAAGGGTCTAACCTTGGACAGTTGTTTTTAATATTTATTAATGATTTAACCGGATAAATTAGCTTGTTTATTGTTTGTGAATGGTGTAAAATTTGTTTACCAATTTCAAATATTGGTGATTGTGTTATATTACATAGAAGTCTGTATTTTTTGGTTGAATGGTGTACAAGTAATTATTTATCTTAAACATCTAAAAATGTAAAACAATTTCATGCTACGACTATAGCATTGGTGGGACAAATCTAACATGTACATCAGTCAGAGACTTAGGTGTTATCTTCGATGATAAATTTTCTTTCTCTGAACATGTCGACTTTATAACCAGATGTGCCATTCAAATTTTAGAATTTATAGTGTCAGCAAATCTTTCGAAATATCAAAAACTTGAAAATCCTTTATTTTTATATAGTACGTTAGAATATTGTTTTCTAGTGTGGTACCCTCATTATGAAACCAATAAATGTATTGGAATTTTATTAAATGTTTAGCCTTTAAAGTAACCGGTAGCTGCCCTTAGAGAGGATATCCACTTAATGAGCTACTTACTTGCTTTAAGGCGAGATTTTAGCCGCATGTGAATGTCGAAAACAGTATCTCATACTTCGACAAATTCCTCTTTTATTTATAGATATATCAACTTGATTTTTTTTCTACACATGAAGGGAAAGGTACTGTAGAGCTATAAAGGCTCCTTTTGCGTAATCGCCTTCAGGGGAGTTTTACAAAAAATCGCAAACTTCTTTAAATTGAGCAATTTTAACATGCTATAATTCAAGTAATAATAAGAAATCGAAAATTATATTTTGCATAGCTTCAAAGATAACCTTTGGCAATTAAATAGAAATAAACTTATTGTTCGGAAAAATTCTGCGGCTGAGTAATCTTTCTAAGAAGATGGATCGTCGCATTAAATCTCGAAGTTTTGCAGCCCAGACTACGGAGGGAATACACCACTACTACCGCGTCCAGGCCGGCGCCGCGACCGCATCCGATGGTGCGAGCTTTCTTCAATTTATTCATTGCTGTTTCCACTTTCCATTGTTACTTCTAAATAAACAAATACTATTTGTGTTTAGTGAGTGCCGTGAATACGTGTTTCAATATTCTCCAGGATAATAATTTGATGTAGGCGACAATTTTAATAATTTAGTGTATAGACAAAGACATTTTAATTTTATGTACCTATAGACAAAGACAATTTTAATTACTGTTTAGTTTTTTGTGTACTGGACACTTCATTAGTTTGAAGATTAGGTAGTAGAAGTACTTAGCAAAATGGGTAACTATAAGTTTCACCTCCGTCTTGGAGATAAACGTCTAAGTGTAAACAACGTATGAAACGATTGCGGAGCGGGCAAGGTAAAAATATATTCTATTATATATATATATATATATATATATATATATATATATATATATATATATATATATATATATATATATATATATATATATATATATATATACAGGTGTCTACTATTTCATAGGGACAGTATTGCTATCTCGTAAGCTAGAGTAGATAGTGCTGATAGAAAAAAAGGAGCGTATTTAGCAATTTTGCTGCAAAAGGTTTGATTTGAGCTAATACATTTATTTCGTTATTTTATTAGTCTGACGATTTTGGTATTTTCCTCTGTGTTTCATAAATCTAAATAGCTAGGTAATTCAATGGTGAAAAAATTGTGTATTTATCAAACAAATAAACTGGTCAAATCAGCATCTACATTTTAGTAGGTATGTAACATAAATCGGTGATTCTCTGTGCTGTAAAACTAAAATGACATTATAAATAGTTCCTGTTTATAACTGTCCCTATGAAATAGTACACACCTGTATATATATATATATATATATATATATATATATATATATATATATATATATATATATATATATATATATATCACACATATAATATTTCTGTTTTTATTATGTGCCTATACTTAGACATACCTATTTCAGAATGACCGCTCGTAAAAACAAAAATATAGAAACCTCATCTGCTGGTACATCCAGGTATGTAATTGAAAAACAACGAACATTATTTATAATATCGATATATGCTGTATTTACCTATAAAATATAATAAACTTTTAGAGAAACCTTTGTCGAACAAAGAACAATTATAGGTGATTGTATGCGGAACCGGAAAGTATTACTGCAAATATAAATTCAGTTGATAGCCTTCCAAGGTAGGTATCTATTTCTTACAAGTTACTCGAGTTAGATAGCTAGGTTGTACCTACGTACACAGTGGATTTCCCAATGGAAAGCCTCTCCCAAAAGTTGTTCACAAAAGCACTCCTATTTTGCCTTTCTTCTAACAATAAACAGTCTCTCCAAAGATTTTGAAATAGTAACCTCTCGATGCCACACAGTACTCCCTTATTAAAACAATATATACCTATGTGTGTATCTACCTATTAGTCCAAATTTATTTTTAGCTGTACTGGTACTAAAATGACTACTTTTGATGATAGTGATGATGAGCACTACTCAAGCCATGATAATGGCAGTGTTTCTGAGACAGAGTCGTATTCTGAATATCTAGAATACACAGTGTAAGTAATTGGCATCGCGAGCTTCTATAAGTATAAGAAAACTGAATTTTTAGTGAAAGTGAACAACCGATAGAAACAGTTCCTCTAGAAGGTAGGCGCCTCTTTGATGTAAAGTACTTGGTAGAGCAACTGAAACACTTTGGAGACCATGACAAGTTTGGTTGCTCTTCAACAAACATGACCTTTGTCAAGGAGATTCGCAAAGGATTCAACACTTCTTTGCTTTTCAAGTGTTCAATGTGCCAAAAAGAAGAAACTATAGAATCAGACAGAAACAATAATAGTGAAGTTATGTCTGTAAATGACGCCATGGTATTATCAACTTTGTACTTTCATAGATGTTAATTTTGTAATGTTGAGGGTATTGTTCAGGTTTTTGGAAATATCTGCACGGGTCAAAGTTTTTCTCAGATGGAAGAGCAATGCGCTTTACTGAATATGCCCACTATGTCAACCGCTACTTATTTTGCTCTACAAAAAAATATCCATGATAATATACGAGATGTTGCTATAGAAGAAATGGAAGAGGCTGTACGAATAGAAAAGATTTTGCTATTCAAAGAGGTAGTGTTGACAGCCAAGGTATTCCATTGCTCACTGTAGTTGTTGATGGCTCTTGGGCGAAGCGTTCTTATAAATGTAACTACAACTCATTATCAGGTGTTGTAAGTGTGAAAACAAATACAATTTAAATGTGATTCGCTGATATAACGAATTTTTAGGCTTGTATAGTGGGATTTCACTCTCAAAAAATTCTTTTTCTTAGCGTAAGAAACACATTTTGTCTTATTTGCACTAAACATGATAATATGAAAAAAGATATTCCTGAGCATACCTGCTACAAGAACTGGTCAGGAAGTGCAAACGCAATGGAGGCAGATATAGTCGCCGAGGGATTCAAACAAAGTATTGCTATGCATGGAGTAAAGTGTGCATATATGATTGGTAAGTTGTCGTGGAAATGAAAGTCCTGGCATACGTGTAAGCAACCACAATAAAAACATGTTTTCCAGTTCTCCTTAGCACGCTACGTTTACACATTAGTGAATACCTTATTGCTGCACCCTTCTCCATACAAACATTTTCGGATAGATCGGAGAAGTGGGGTGTTGGTTGTCTACACTATGCCGGGACATTGCTTATGACCGTTATATTTGATACATATACTCGTAGAAGTATTATTTTTGTAAGTGACCGTAATATTTGAATGTGTTTGTAGGCGATGGAGATAGTAGTGTCTTTGATAAGCTGAATACTATTAGGCCGTATGGGCTAGATTCGCTTATTAAAAAAATTGAGTGCACCAACCATATATGCAGAAATTTTAACAATAGAATAAAAGAATTGAGCAAGACCAGAATCAACAACATAGGAGTTGTACCTGTAACCATGCGCAAAATTGTGGAAAAAAATTTGGAACGATTGAGAATTTCTTTATATTGTATAATTAAAAAAAGATCCACAGAATTCTCTACGTCAAATAAGCCAGTGAAGTGAAACGGAAATGATTTTAGATTTCCACAATTTACTCAATCATGTTTTTGGAAACCATGAACATTGTTCTACTAGGCAGTTTCAATGTACCAGAAAAGAAAATGACACAAATTATATTGAAGATTTGCAGTTGTGTGGCTTATGGGATGGGTTGAAAAATGCTGTTAGGCTTGTCATTCAACATGTGGACAGCTTACTTTACAATGTAAATAATAATTTAGCAGAAAGATATAATTCTATTGTTGCAAAATTCATTGGGAAACGGTGCAATTTTGTGATGAGAGACTCATATAAGTAAGGTGCAAAGCGCGGCAGCATCGTTCAATAATCAATTAAAATTTCACTCGAAAGTGACCAAAAGAATTATAAAGCGTAGCCCAACGGGGAAATATTTGAGAAGGTTTGCGTCCAAAAAGATAGAACAAGGCAACTTAGATGTAAACGTAAATTAAACTTAGAGTCAAGGAAGAAAAATATCAAAAACGTACAACTGGACCAGATAACAATTATGGGAAAATGGAAGTAGACGACGATGTACCTGATATGAACCCAGAAACGTATAAATTGAAAGCCGATGAGTTTTGAAAAGTTTAGAAAAACGAAAAGTGAAATTTCAAATTTGGAACGAGAAAGTCGAGGTCAATACGAAAATTTGATTTGGAGAAGTGAACGTTTAAAAGATTAACAGCTTCTAATTTCGGCAGAATCTGCAAACTTAGGGATACAACACCTCTTGCGAAAACGGATCATTAGTATTTTGTACAAAAGTTTTCAGCTTCTTCAACTAAATGGGGCAAAGATAATGAAGCAATTGCCATGGAACAGATTCGTAATGCCTTCCCAAACAATTCTTTATCTGAATGTGGATTTTTTGTGCATCCTTCCCAGGCATACTTAGGAGCTTCACCAGACGCACTGGTAGATGCGAATGGAATTATTGAAATAAAATGTCCTTTTGCTGCAAGAGAATACCCTACTATTTTGGAAGCAGCTCTGAATGGCAAAGTTACAGGGTGCACTGTGGATAACAACAAGGTTGCTCTAAAGTGCAATTCTGATTATTATTATCAGATTCAAGGGCAACTGGAAGTCACAAATAGGGACTTTTGTCTTTTTTGTATTTGGATCCCTAACGATTTATTTATTCAGAGGATTAAAAGAGACACAGACTTTTGGAGAACGAATATGGTTTCAAAACTGGCGAAATTTTATTTTGATTATTTACTTCCTGAGCTTGTCGATAGCAGATACAACAGAAATAAGCCGTTACGTTGAATACGTGAGTAAGAAAATATGTATTTTTTTAGTAAGTACATTTTTATTACAGTCAATTATTTGTGATGTTTTCTCTTTGACAATCCTCGTAGCATTTTCCTGTGGAACTATAACACATTTTATATTTTATTGTAGATAAACCTCTACATAAACTAAATAATAATGTGTCAGAATCGAACCAAATAGAGCCCGCACGTCATTAGAAGAAAACTATGAATGTAATACCTAAATACTTCATTGGCTTGTTAACATTGTGACCAATTTTGTGTTTTTCTTATAAGCACCTAAATGTAATCATCACATAAACATTCTGTATTTTTCTAAGAAACAAAGAATTTAAATAATTGAGCAATGTCCATAGATCGAACTCCTCGTAGTTTTTTATCTTTAGTTCCTACATTACTTTTTGGGTATTTTGAGAATTTCAGATCTCTAAATTTCCAAATTGAGCAAGACAAGGAATGATTGTATCTAGGTATAATAAAAAACAATTAGGTATTCCCATTTGTACAACGAAAATAAAAGCATTGTTGAAACCAATAATAAGTGAAATAAGTATTCAAACAATATTCCCAAAGGTGATCTCTGAGGCTATGCACAAATAAAATTTGGAATTCTTATCATTACAGAAGAGCCGATATAGCTTTACAGTACCTTTTCCTTCGTGTGTTGAAAAATCAAGTTGATCTATAAATAAAAGAAGAATTTGTGGAAGTCAAAGATATCTTTGTTTATTATGTACAAGCGGCTTTACTATATTCAGCGAAATCTGATATTATTGCTCAATGTACGTCATCCACCTTACGTAGTAAATCTATCTGTTTTTTTATGCTTCCGTCTCGAGCCGAGCTTGAGCGCATTATGATTTGGAAGGGGTAACGAGTGATACACCTGTACTCCCCTTCGCTCGTTGCGAATTTGCTCATGCGGTCCGCTAAAATCTCGCCTTAATATAACATTAAAGACAAAAGTTTTCAAAAGAGAGCA
This sequence comes from Vesta saturnalis, assembly GCA_036346205.1. Taxonomy (NCBI): domain Eukaryota; kingdom Metazoa; phylum Arthropoda; class Insecta; order Coleoptera; family Lampyridae; genus Vesta; species Vesta saturnalis. The sequence continues at coordinate 223,520 of JARFJB010001195.1, read as the reverse complement.
ATTTTTCTTTATAAGCGTATTCACAACCAAATCCTATCATCCTCAGGTCTATTTAAAACATAAAAGTTGAGTAATAACTCAGTAAATGAAAAGAAAGAAGTTAAAGGTTGTTTTGTACCTCCAAATGAAGTTATGTATGTAATCTTTCCAGTATTCTCTGGAGAAGGAGATCTAGAAGCGGATTTACTCTCACGAAACGTAGGATATGTTGGTGACAAACGAGCAGCATAACTAGGTGGACTTATGACACGATTTGCCAATCGCTTCTCCCTATGTGCTCTGTAAACTAATAATTTAATATTATTTTAAATTTATTATAATGCTACCTTCGTTCTCGTCTAGATTTACGACCAGAAAATAAAGCCTTCTCATGTTCCTCTTCTCGTGCTAATCGATTACTTTCTGCTTCTTCCATATCGTCAGTTAAAAATGAGTAAAAGTCATTAGAACTCATACCAAAATTTAAACCATGCTTATTCATCTCATGAGCTTGAAATTGATCGACTTTAGATACATTTACATATAAATCAACATCAAGATCACTGTCCGAATTATCATCTGAATTATCTTCTGCATTCCCAGTAGAATTCTGAGTTGAATATGCTAACAAACACAAACAGTAATGTAAAGCTTAATTAAAACAACCACGAACCTGTTGTATCTTCATAATTAAAACCAATAGTCACACCAGTGGATTTTTTCTTTTTTGACTCAGGTTCAGTGTAACCAAACTGTTCTTCCATATGTAATTGTTTTAAAAATTTCTCCTCACTGATACAGAGAAAAGAATTTTGGGCTATTATTCGATAACGTTCATAATTTGTTTGTCTTTCCTCATAGGTTAATTCCTCCTCTTCTGCTTTTTTAACTGGAGGAATATAATCTAAATGAGCACGAACATCAAAACGATCAATTAAGTTATCCATTTGACCTTGCCAAGGCATCCTAAAATGTGACGATAAAGAACTTCCAAATTTAAGTAATTGTTAGTCATGAAAAAGATTAATAAGTAATATACACACATCGCAGCTGCACTATCAGCAGCAGATGCAACTGCTGGATCTAAGTGTATCTTACATTGTCGACCGTGTAATTGCAAAAATTGCGTTGGGTCAGCTTTCTAAAATAATCTTTATTATCGAATGAAAAGGGACGTAATCAGAACATACGATTTTTTCATAAAAGTCTCTACGCCGTTCAGCTCTCCTTCTATAATCCACCATCATACCGCGAATTTTTCGTTCTTGTTTTCTTGCTTCATGCCACATTTTTTTTAAATATTAATTAAGTCTTCAAAAGATAAGTTATTATAATTACTACTTAAGGGTAACTTCTATATCAAAATAATTTAACACATAATTCCATAAAAAATTAATTAATCCACTTTATTTACTCGAAGGAACAACTCTCCACCTTTAGGTGACTTTAAATACTAATTAGAACATGACCGTCAGCTTTGCCAACCTTTGATCAATTATTTAATATACAGGGTATATCATAATTATTAAAAATAATATGAACTTGAGAAAAGAGATAAAATGGCTACTATCGTGTAGTATGATGCTTTCTACCTCTATCATACATTATACAATGATATCAATAATCATTGACCCAGCCGCTTTTATGAAACATGATGTTTTGTCAGTCACCATTTGCAGCGACATATATAGTGTTTTTCATATAAGTTCCGTTGAACGTCATAAATTTATTTAGCTAAATCCAACAAATTATCCATATAGCTATTTCGTATGTCGATACGATTCAAAAAGAGAGGGAAATAATCTAGAACGTTGATACTACTTACACAAATTCAACGTGCAACGGAACTTATATGAAAAACCGTATAAGATAGTAAATATAACCTTAAAATTAACTGTCGTTTAATGTTTACGAGTGCCAAAATTATTCAAAATTATGCCAAGAACAAAAAGCAAATTGAAACATGATTTAATTTGTTTTACAAATTGTTACTAACAATTAACAATAATGGGTAACACTACTATTTTGTTATGTTTAATATTGGTGTACTATCATATGTGTTGCGGCAAGTGGTTACGAACGACATGTTTCATAGGAGCGGCGCTACCTTTCTTTACACTCATAAACATTAAACGTCAAATGTTAATTTTGAGGTCCTATTAAGTATGGGCGCACTATCACATATGTTGCGGCCAATGGTTACTAACGTCATGTTTCATAAAAACGGCTGTGTCGGATATCCTCTAATAGGATGGTTAGGATGGTTAAACGTAATCTACAAATATCATATGACCAGTGGCGTCTGGTCCCAAAGGGTCCTGGGGCTCCAGTCCTTAACCAGAACCAAAAATAAAAATACATTACATAAATATTTATTTTAGTAAAATGTAATGCATACCAACAATAATACCAGAACTTGTTACATTTTAAATATCTTATTGTATTCATGTTAGACACTGTTTTAACGAAAATGGGGCTGTAAAATTCTAAGCCTCACTGTTCCATTGGATTTAAATAGGGAAACGTGAATTTGTCCGAATGGGTGCCGAATCGCGAGCAATGTAATTCTACGTAACTCGAGGGCTCAAACCATTTGAGCCTCAGCATTGAACTTTCAATGTAAAGGTACGGTTGCCGATACGCTATTTCAGAGTAAGTTATCAGTAATACTTACATGAAAATCTTTATATTAATCAATAATGTTATAAAGTACTTTGAATAATGAAATCGTTATTCAATAATAATGTAATAACACTACTGTTACCATTGCTTCCTGTTTATTCCAGTGTGATGATTACAATAATTGTTTTTGTCATAATTATATGTAAGATAAATATTTTACTGTTTACACATACCATGTCGACATCTATGAGATATTCAACTTTACACAAATCTTTTTCTATCTAAAATAGTTTTTAATACCTACATGTACAGAAACAGAATTGTAAGTAATTTAATCAAGAAGCAACTTAAAACATGAGCGGTTAAAATATGCTTTCGTAGTTTAATAAAAACGGTTTAACAATTGATTTTGTCTATAAAAATTAATTTTTACTTTAATAATATATTAAATTAGTTCTTGGATAATATAAATCAACCTATTATTAAATGAGTTACATTTATGTTTTCTACTTATTTGTCACTATATTCGCTTACATATTTATTTTTACTTGTCAGAAGCTACAAAGTGCCATTAAATAGTGCATTCACGTGCGTAAGACTTTGTTTTATGTGTATCACTAATCCATGAATTTTAAGAGTCTCTTAAGAATAATTACCACGAGCCTCCACTGGACATAACCAATCAATCTAATTAGAGCACAGGTGTTCTAAGTTTCTTTGTTAGAGCACAGGTGACATTTAACTGGCTATAATGCTCGTAGTTGTGGTGATAGTTTTATCCCATAAATGCATTCTTAGTACCAAATATTTTTGTCATGTGTGACTGCCCAAATAACAAGAATTTTGAGTAATATTATAAATATATGTTTTTATTTCCTTTAATTTCAGGGTGGATTGTCCAAATGACAAAAATATTGAGCAATATTAAACAATGTGGATCTGTGTGTGCGTGCGTGTGTGCGTGTGTTTGTACGTCTGGCTGTGCATATGGTGTAAACGGGTGCCCGAGTTTATTTAATATTAAAACGAGAAACTTGAATTTACTTAAATAAGTTAGATATATGTTTAATTAGAAAACATTCAAAGCAAACTCGGCAATCTGCAAATGCATAAATGAGTTGTAGGAGGGGAATCAGTTGTTACCATGGCGTACTTTAAGTAAGTGGTCAGAGTTAGTTGAAACTAACCAAAGGGTGCGATTTGTTGCCAAGCGACGAATGACAAAGTAGTAGTTAGAAAGTTGTTGCCGCAGCACAAGTGACCAAATAATAATCACGCTGCCCTATAAATCGAGAAAATACCATAAATAACATTCATTGTGTAATAGGGAAGAAGTAAGAGTATCTTCCTTATTAAAATAATAAAAGGCTGAGTAAAATAAAGTGCAAATATTGTCAAGTTGGTGATAATAATAAAGGTGACGTAATAATTTAAAATCGCGTTTTTGTGCGTACCGAAAGTCGTCCACGATTGTGTTTAAATATTGAATGATAAATATAAAATAGCGACTATCGATCTAGTGTAATAAATCAATATATAAAGAACAATAACTAGAAAGCATTGATTATTAAAAGCGTTGCTGTTTGTAATTTGCTTGTGATTCGTAGTGAATATTGAACAATTAAAATGGTAATTCAAAACTATAAATATATCCCACAATTATTAACCAAATCAATAAATTGTTGGAAAGGAACTTGGAACTGTATTAATCAGCAAGAAAGGTCTCTAGAAGATAATTAGGGACAAAGAAACATGTAAGATTGCAATTGTGTAATAAAAGAAAAGGTTTATGTTTCATTTTCCTTTAAATTTGTGGTTAAATATCAATACTGAAGGAATCATTATTTCTTTTAATAATTGAGCTCGCTGGCGCATCTCGATAAGACAGGAATTTACTGAAACAAACATTAAGGTTCATTCACTCAAACTGTAACGAAATAGCAAGCAAAGTAAAATTAAACTATAGAATGATATCTTTACAAATTGAAACGCCCTAATTAAATTAAAAGGTGATCATTTCACATTTTCACAAAAACATTAAAATTTTATTATTATATATAATAATATTTAATTATATAACAAAACTTATAATAAATTGTTATTAAAGGGTTTTGAAAATATCAGAAATTGTAAAAGTACCCTTAAATTTTATTCTATGATGCTATTGTAAACAAACAAAAGGAGTAGATCCAAGTTTACGCCCGTTGCAACGGTATGCGTTTTGTGTACGTGTACGTGTTCACACGCTTGATGAACTATGAATCTAGAGGTAAATGTGGACAAAGCGAATGTTGTAGTGTTTAATCGTGAATACGAAATAAAGGGTAGCGTGTTTACCCTGCACAATGAGGTTACAAAACACGTTGACGCGTTTGAGTATTTAGGTAAAATGTTTACTACAGATGCTGCAACGGACGGTGAAGGTAAGCGGCATGTCTATGCAGGGAAGAAAGTGATTGGCTATATATGGACCATATACGTAGCGAACGATACACATTAGCGTGTTTGTTCCGTCAGTACTGCACGGAAGTGACGTATACCTTTCAGAACAAAAAATGAAAGTACAATGAATGCTGTGGAAATCAGATTTTTGCAGAGTATACGGTAAAATGAAAATAGATAGAGTGGGTAATGAGTAGATAATAAATAAAGAAGCTGTGGAAAAGACGATAGTAGATCGGTTTCAAAAGAAGTACACTGTTGTGATATTAAAAGAATGAACGAGGAACGAGTGACAAAAAAGATATATTTAGCTAAAGTTAGGAGTAAAACTGAGTGTGACAGACCTCAAAAATTGTAGTTGAATACAGTAAAAAGCGTGATTAATAAAGCAAAATTAGTTTTAGAAATAAAAGGAGGTAAAAATCTAAACGCTTTAAATACACACATACAAAGTGCGCTAAAATTCAATGATTAACATAGATTAAACAATGGAATTTCACATTGAAACAAAAAAAGTTTTTAGTGTTCCCTTTGGCAACGGGAAGCAGAATCAATAAATAATGATAAAAAGAAGCGTGTGGTTCTTACTTAGTTCGTTCTTAATCGACAGTAATTCACAGATTGTCAATTGTAGTTGTGAGGTAACACTGTCACGAGATTTTATTTGTATTAGCATAGTGTTTTTGCTTTAAACTTAAATTGTGTAAACTATTCCTTTTAATTAGTCATTAGTGATCTTCCGAAACGGAAGACGACAGTTATATGTCCAACTCTTTACGTAATTCTACAAGCAATAAAGGAAGGTTTTAAAGCATCACACACTACATAATATCTGTATTGCTTAACTCTAAGTTTGCGAGCACACCGTTCAAATAAAGTTTCCAAACTTTACTTTAACATCCAAACTGAATGCTAAACAATGGTTTTTCAGTAATAGAGCTATGTGGGTTCTAAATCGCATAGCTAAGGTGAGGGCCAGGTTCAAATTTTGGTTAATGTGAGGGTGTGCTTCCCATCTAAAAAGTGTTCTTATCTCAGATAAATGCTGGTTCATACCTCGTGTAAGGTAAGGATTCCCTTTCATGCTAAAGTAGAAGGTTTTTATGCCAGTAATAACTACACTAAAGAGCTGGCCTTGGTTAAGAAACAGATAGATAGAATTTACCTAAGAGAGAGAAAACAATAATGATTCATATCTTGCTTAAGATTTGTTTTTCAGATAACTGGTTTGTTTCCCAGCCTAGACGTGGCCAGATATTGGCTAAGGTGAAGGTACGATTCTCAATTAAAAGGGTTTTTATCTCGGTCAAGTGTGTGTTCCTACTAAGATAGTTCTTTTATAGATAGGCTAAAGTTCACTACCATACTAAAATAGAGGAGTTTGTTTCTGGGTTAAGTCTAACTTCACTAAACGGTTAATGTTGCGTTTGTCAGATAAAGGGGTTTTATCACCGTAGGACTCTACAAAAGCGCTGGCCTTAGTTAAGAAGGAGAGGCATAAATAGAAGCGAAATTTATCTAAGAGTGAGAAAGAACAATGATGGTTCAGATCTTGACTACGATTTGTTTCTAAGCAAAATGATTTGTTTCGAAACTAAGGTGTGGCCAGGTTCAGATTTCGGTTAAGATAAACGTTCGCTTCTTAGTTAAATGATAGTGTTATCTTGGATAAGTGTGGCTTATATGTACGGTGACCATACGTACTTACTTTAGTAGGACAGTACTTTCTTTTCTGCCAGTGTCCTAAGGTCCTTAATAGAAGCATGAAGTACACTAAAATGTACTTTCTTTTTCTTGAAGATGCAAATATCGCAAATAGGTATACCAAAATATTTATTTTTTATTTAAAAAGAATGCTTATCGGTGATTCACTGATCATGATGCAATAACGACGTTAAGAAGTTGTTGAGAATGTTCGCGTAGTTTGTTTCCCGAACGTTCCAGTCCGCCCTCGATTATCCTAGACGCACAGCCCAGAATGCTCCGCGACTGGAACGTGCGAGAATCGAAGCGAAGTTTAGCGAACCGCAAATAAATAGCGACAGCGCTCGGACTAAGAGTAAACAAGTTCAATTCTACACGAGTTCTACCGTTCGACAGCAAGCGAACATATTATTTGTTAATTGTTTTTGTTGAATGCAGTCTGGTTTTCTGTGCTGGTTTCGCTTACTAAAAAGCAACGTCGTTTGATTTCAGTTACCTACTTGTGCATTATTTGCGTAAACATGGCACCGCCTCGAAGAAAGTGTCATTTTAATTTGGAGTTACAGAAAGAATATCCGTTTATGAAAATAAAAAATAAATTGAGTCCGCATATTGTGTACTGTGAAATTTGTAGAAGTGATGTTGATATTTCCAACAGTGGTCGCAGCAATATTAAGGCTCATCTAACCAAGAAAAAGCATACATTAGCTGCAAATACGAAGTCTAAAAGCGCTACACTAAACACTTTTTTCAAAAGTGAAAACTTCAGCTCTGAAAATATGTTAATTGCAGCCAAGGAAGGTACTTTCGCCTATCATACGATCAAGCATCAGCAGAGTTTTGGATCTTTGGATTGCACATCAAAGCTAATAGCGAACATGTTTGAGCCCAAATTTATGGCAGCTTGAACCAAAACTGAAGCCATTGTAAAAAATGTTTTTGCTAAAGAATCCCAGTTGCAATTGGAACTTGATCTACACAAAGCACATTTTGTTAGCATCATGATCGATTCGTCCAACCACAAAGAAATTAAAATAGTACCTTTGTTGGTGAGATACTTTAATTGTGAAAAAGGTATTCAAGTGAAATTACTTCAGTTGCAAGACTTACCTGGTGAAACATCAGAACAGTTAAATAGTTATGTGTTTAATACTTTGAAAACCCACAATTTAGTGGACAAGTGTATTGGATTAGCTGCTGATAATACCAATACAAATTTTAGGAATGAAAAGAAAGGAGTGAACAACCTATTTGCAAAATTGAATGCTTCTCGTGGCAAACCTCTGGTTGGCATTGGTTGTGTTGCACACATTTTGAACAATTGCGTACAAAATGCTACGGACGTCTTACCAATTGACGTTGAGGTTATTGTTGTTAAGTTATTTAAGCATTTCTATATTTATACAGTGAGAGTAAATCAACTTAAACAATTCTGCGACTTTGTTAATGTTGAATACAAAAAGATGTTATCATTTTCTAAAACAAGATTTTTAAGTCTGATGCCCGCAATTGAACGAATTCTACAAATGTACGAACCGTTGAAAGCATACTTTTGTCCATTGAAAATTGTCCAATGATTTTGAAGCAATTTTTGAGTGTCGCACCAGCGAAATTTGGATGTGGTTTGTACACAACATTGCTTCTATGTTTCACAAAGTCATATTAAAGGTAGAGGGTGACAAAATATGCGCAACAGAGGCCGCTCTAGAGTATTTCGATCTTCAAAATAAGCTTGAAAATCGTTTGAATGAATTATTTTTGCCGCTTAAAGTAAGAGAATCCCTTTTACAACTTGACAATTGGGAAGGTAGTTTAAACTATCGAGATGACTTCATCTCACAGGTTAGATTATTTTATTCAAATTGTGTGAGTTACTTGAAGAATTGGAGTACAAATTTAAATGAATGGATAAATTTGAGAAACCAAGTTTCATGGAATCAAATTTTGTGTTCATGTGCTGCTTTTAAAGACTACTTGGGTTCGACACTGAATGAGGACGAACTCTTCGATGAAGTTAGTCTATTACAAGCTAAACTGTCAGAAGATAAAATTGCCGAGTGGAACTCGAAAAATATAGCTACCGAAGATCGATGGGTTGAAGTATTTAAATGGAATCAAGGGTCTGGATCAAGTGAAGATTTCAAAAATTGTGAGATTTTATGTCAGTTTATTTTTTGTCTTCCTGGAACAAGTGCGTCAATTGAGCGACTATTCTCTAATATTAATAACTACTGGAGTGCAGAAAAATCGCAAATGAAAATATCGACACTAGAAGCTGTGATGCAAGTGTACACAAACTTCGATGAGACTTGCAGTGAAATGTTCCAGTTTTTGAAGACCAGAAAGCAAATTTTGGAATCTATCCTAAGCTCTCAAAAATACGATCGGCACAAAGGTGACCCCACTGATGGCGTTGCAGGCACGTCAAAATAATTAATAACATTGCACATTTCTGCCAGAGTATTTTACGTGTTTTTTTAATATAGGAATATAGGTACATATATTATGTATATGCATGTGTCATTAAAAATTATTTTATTTTTTATTCTCATTTTGATGCTTGGCTATGTCACTCTACATTTAGTTCTTTGATTTGTCCGTTTTTATCTATTCCTAATACAACTTTTTGTTACTTTTTATTTCTGTACTTATTTTTCTGAAAATAAATATGGTCGCCCAACTTATATGGCTCATTATCCCTTTCAAGGTCTTATCCAAGAAACAAATCCAAGATGTAAAACTAGAACCAATTCTTGTAATTTGGATTATCTAAAGAATCCCAGAATTGTATGACTCACATATGACGGCTTGCAAGTTACAACTTGTCGAATAAGAATAGATTTATTTATACGAAATCATGGACAAACAAACACCAAATAGGTAAAGACGCTAGATAAAAATGAAAAACATCATACTCGCCATTGCTTACGCGTGGGAAAAAACTGAAAAGAGACCACAAGTAAAAAATAATAGCGAAAAAGGTTTAATAAAAGCTTTAAGAAGAGCTGAACATGAACAGTATGATTATGTCATAGAATTACTCAATATATGTGTAAGGAAGACTACATAAATGATTGGAGGAAATTGATTAAGGAATAAATTATGGAAACAGTACACATTATCGAGGCGTGAGACCTCAATGCTTTCACCAAGAGTAACGGTAAAGGAAAGGTGAAAATACTGAATAACACAATTGGATAAAAGATGTGAATAAATAAACCTTTGTGTGCTTTATTTTCCTGTTAAGGGTATCTGAAAATAGAATGCTACAACATGCAACCACATTAAATTCCTAGAAACAGGATCAGGTCAAACTAAAATAAGGACCATATCAAATTCACATCTAAAACATAGATTGCATCTTGTACCGGAAGTATTTGCAAATCAAGTTTGGGCAGTGCTGATGAAACAACAATCATCGTATTGATTAGCGAACAACAGCATCGTATGTGTATTTATTAAATACCCATTCAAAAGTGTTCCGTTTGTAATGCAACTACAAAAACAACTAAAGCAGGTATACAAAAAGATAAAAAAATTAAACTGTAGTGGATATTGTTAGCTATTAACAATTTCATATAAGTAAATTAATATTTTCACATTATCGACCTACATACTATATATGTTAAGTATATTATTTGTATTAATAAAAGATTTCAATTTTTTTTCTCTGTAACTATAAAAGTATTCATTATGGCCATTTTGCAAAAACGTTAAACGAGGCGGTAAACAAAGGAATATAGGGAGGCATAGTACGTGCTGTCGATGACAAATTGCGCATGCCTTATCTACGTAAATAGGTATTCTTATAAATGGTTTAAATATCACTTTCAATGTCAAACTGCTAGAGCGCTGGTGGTATAGTGGTAGGGGTCGTCTACCACGATTTTGGTGCGGGTTCGATTCCCGGCTCGTGCACTTTTTTTTCGCCTGTAGTTTTGTTTATCTAATCTAATTATGTTAGGTAACAGTAGTTTTGTATTTCTTATCTAAAATAGATACTCGCTAGCACATCGGCACATCCTATGTCTTCCTATGTTCCTTTGTTTGCCGTCTCCTTAAATAACATGTAACAAATTGTACGTCATTTGGCTTATAGAAGAGCTCCATCTTATCATTTTATTAATACAGATCACTGCTAATACATTTTTATTCTAAAAGATTCAAATAAAGATAATTTTTTCATCCAATCAATGGACGTATGACACCTGTTGTCACTAAATATAACAATTTTCATATGTACTCAATTAATTAATTCACATTTACATTGTAATAGAAAATAATACTACTCTGAAGTAATGAGTTTAAAAATATTGATTATTTAAATTTCAAATATGAAATAATATTCTACTGCGTAGAATACCTACCTTAAAGTGTGTAAAAGTTTTATATTGACTTATTGTTGCTTTTTTCATAAACGTTTGTAAATCACGCCCAGGTCCGGGCAGTGGTTGTCGTATAAAAATTACCTTTCTAACGTATTACAAGTAATTTTTTATCTAAATCTTATCTTATTAAACATATTTCATTTATTTAATTTCATTAGGTTTAAATAATAATAACATTATGTAACATTATCTTAAAAACATATTTTGTCTAACTATGATATTGTTGGAATCACAGGAACGTGACTTTCGCCACCAATTACGGATGTACTAGTAGGTATCCCTGGTTATGGTTCAGTTCGTAAAGGTAGAATAACCAAAACATGGGTTTCGAGACATTGTAATTTAGGCCAGGGATAGCGATACAAAACTGTTCTACATTGACTCCGGTGAAGGATTTGAAAAAATGTTCATTAATATTAAATTTAATAAATCACGTTGAGCAATCGGAACGTTGTATAGGAGATTAGATCACTCTTACTCACATAAGACAATTTAAAATTCTCTTGAGTGTGTGTGTGTGAGTGTGTGTGTGTGTGTTATATGTGTATATGTATATATATATATATATATGTGTGTATATTATATATATATATATATATATATATATATATGTATATATATATATATATATATATATATATATATATATATATATATATATATATATATATATATATATATATATATATATATATATATATATATATATATATATATATATATATATATATATATATATATATATATATATATATATATATATATATATATATATATATATATATATATATATATATATATATATATATATATATATATATATATATATATATATATATATATATATATATATATATATATATATATATATATATATATATATATATATATATATATATATATATATATATATATATATATATGTATATATATATATATATATATATATATATATATATATATATATATATATATATATATATATATATATATATATATATATATATATATATATATATATATATATATATATATATATATATATATATATATATATATATATATATATATATATATATATATATATATATATATATATATATATATATATATATATATATATATATATATATATATATATATATATATATATATATATATATATATATATATATATATATATATATATATATATAATTATATATATATATATATATATATATATATATATATATATATATATATATATATATATATATATATATATATATATATATATATATATATATATATATATATATATATATATATATATATATATTATATATATATATATATATATATATATATATATATATATATATATATATATATATATATATAATTTATTATATAAAGGGCTATTGCTTTTGGAAGTTCGTCACAAAGTTTGAAAACATCTTACTTTGAAAGTAATTCAGGCCTTAAAAATGCCGAATAATTAATTTGTTTCGAATCGATTCAAGATTCCGAAAGAAAATTTTGTGCTCTTCAAGTTTTTCCTTGGGTAGATTTCTGTAACTCCTCTAGTTGCAACATACAGGATGATTTTTATGGTAACTCTGCGAAATCGAAAAAATGAAAAACACCCTGTATCTTGAAAACCGGTGACAATAGACCCTACATTTATTAACAATATTTTGTGTCATTTGGTCAGACGAATCCACTGTTTTCGTATCGAGTCACCCTGTATGTATACATATGTAGCATAGGGTGTCTCTAGAGGTCCATACAAAATACTAGGACAAATTCCTGAGACTAAAATATAAGGATCTAGCCCAACTTACTTAGTCCAAAAGTTGATAGTTTCCGAAATACAGGGTGTCAAAGTTATTATTTTTTTTAACTCTTTTTTAAATATCTATCTTAATAATAACAGGATTTGCATGAAATTGGGTACCTAAAGCTTTCTGATGTGAAATTCAGATTTGATCATAGTTTTGATGTATCTTCCAGAGGGCGCCACCAGCAGCCCTTTGTCTACATTTAAAGTTCCATAACTTTCTTCTGCCTCGGTATATCAAATTTCAGTAAGAAATTCTTATTCCACAATATGTTGTCTTCAAAAAAGGTGTACCATGTAGAGATTGCTTCAAGCAGTAGTATCTGTGATAATATCGAATTTAAATGTTTCGTTCATCATAGCCCTCCTTCACACTTTATCCAGGCTTAGGACTGGTCCAAGAAGTTTGGAGCGTGTTTAAGGACCAACCGGCTAACAACTACAGAACTTTACATAACAACTTAAGAATGTAAGAATCAAATGGCAAAGAACAAGAGGAATAGCATACAAAGTCAATAAGAAACAACAAACTTTTATTAAATTATACATTGTTCAATCAAACT